>RJWT010044084.1:0-11855 GCA_004365215.1 Cuniculus paca
AAAGGAGGAAATTTTGGTGGTGGTAACTATGGTGGTGGTGGGAACTATAATGATTTTGGAAATTACAGTGGACAACAGCAGTCAAATTATGGACCCAAGAAGAGGGGCCAGTTTTGGTGGCAGAAGCTCTGGCAGTCCCTATGGTGGTGGTTATGGATCTGGTGATGAAAATGGTGGATATGGTAGCAGAAAGTTTTAAAAAAGCAACAGAAAAGGACTACAGTTCTTAGCAAGAGAGAGAGCGAGGAGTTGTCAGGAAAGCTGCAGGTTACTTTGAGACAGTCATCCCAAATGAATTAGAGGAACTGTAAAAATCTGCCACAGAAGGAACAATGATCCATAATCAGAAAAGTTACTGCAGCTTAAACAGGAAACCCTTCTGGTTCAGGACTGTCATAGACACAGTTTGCAAAAAGTGCAGCTATTGATTAATGCAGTGTAGTGTCAATTAGATGTACATTCCTGAGGTCTTTTAGCTGTTGTAGCTTTGTCTTTTTCTTTCTTTTCATTACATCAGGTATATTGCCCTGCAAATTGTGGTAGTGGTACCAGGAATAAAAAAATTAAAGCATTTTTAACTTAAAAAAAAAAAAGAGGAGCATAGGGAAATGATGGAAACCTTGAACAAATGATATAGGAAGGAAGTACAATGCATGAAACAGATTCAAAGAGATAGCTAGGAAATTAAAAATTCGATTGAAAGCTGGTAAAACCACTGGAGAGAGACTGAAGATAGACTTTCAAACCTTGAAGACAGAATTTCAGCTAGTGATCATGAAAGGAAAGATCTCTTAAAAATAACAAGGAACCAGGAAATAACAATTCAATGACTGTAACACAATACAAAGAAAAATAAGTTAAGAGTAATAGGTATCAGCGAAAAAGCAGGGGTCAACACAAATGACATACAAAGACTATTTACATAAGTAGCAGCAGAAAACTTCCCAAACATGGGGAAAGGATCTGACATACAGATAAGCAAGGCATTTGGAACTCCAACTAGTCATAACCAAACTAAATCTACACCTGGACATATAATAATCAAGATCCAAGAAATTCAGCACAAAAACAAAATATTAAAAGCTGTTAGAGAAAAGAAACAGATCACCTATAAAGGAAAACCAATCAGAATCACGGCAGACTTCTCAACACAAACCATCAAGTCAAAAAGAGTTTGGAGTGAAGTGATTCAAATCCTGAAAGAAAATAACTTCCAATCTAGATGGATGTACCTTGCAAAATCGTCTTCCAAAATTGATGAAAAAATAAGATACTTTCATGATAAAGAACAACTGAAGGAATTCATGACCATGAAGCCAGCCCTACAGAGAGTGCTGAAGGATATTCTAGAGAGAAATAAAGATGACCATGGTTCCAAGAATGGCAGCAGAGGAGGATCGCCAAACAGGACAGGCAACTGAACAGAGAAGAAAAGTGGAGGGCCAACAGCAAGAGGATAGCATGGCAGAGATGAACCAATGCATGCTGGTTGTGACCATTAATGCTACAATTCACCAGTAAAAAGAATCATGGAGAATGGATCAAGAAACAAGATCCATCAACATACCGTATACAAGAAACACATTTAACTCAAAAGTAAATTCGTAGACTGAAAATCAAAGGAGAGGAAACAATTGGTCCACATGACAGGAGACCAGAGAAAAGCAAGGATAATTTGTCCATCAACTGCAGAACAGATAAAAAAGATATGGTATTTTCATACAATGAAAAACTACCCAGCTATAAAGTAGAATAATCTCAAGGCTCTTGTAGGTAAATGGATGCAACTGGAGATGATGCTCATGGGTGAAATGGTTTGGACTCATATGGGTGAACACCGAGTTATCTCCCTAGCAGAAAAAACTGAAGGAGTTAGTGGGATCCAAAAAGCACAATAAATATTATGAAACTGATAGGCGAGGAAATGCCTAAAAAGGGAAAGTGGTAACCACTGTTAATTTCCTATTATCTTGTTTTAAATTCTTGTATCTTTTTCATAATTTTGTTAGGTTTGGTTTTATTCTGCCTTGTTTTGTTAGATTCTACTGTGTCCGATGGTATGGGCAGCTATTTTGAAGATAACAGGATGTATTATGGTAACCATTGTTGATTTTCTATTATCTTGTTTTGAAGACCTGTAATGCTTTCTTTCTTTTGTTTTGATTGGTTTTGTTTTTTTGTTTATTTGTTTGTTTGTTTATTCAATTTTATTGTGTGTGATGGTATGGACAGTTACTTTGAAGAAAACGAGAGACATTATAGTAACCATTATTGATTTGCTGTTGTCTTGCTTTGAAGTCTTGTATTCCTTGCATTATTCTGTTCTGATATGCTTTACTGTGTTTTGTTTTGTTTGGTTTTATTCTCTTTAAAATAAAATTTTAAAAAAATTAAAAAAAACCTTACTCCTTATTCGCTCTGCCCCACCTTCTGTGAAAGCTGATAAGGAAGTATGGGTGTGCAGCTGGGCATGAAAACATATACTTGTAATTCTAGCACTTTGGAGGGCTGAGGCAGGGGGATTGCAAGTTCAAGCCCAGCCTGGGTAATTCAGCAATTTGACAAGATACTTTCTTAAAATAAAAACTAAAAAGGTGCTGGGGCTATAGCTCAGTGTGAAGACCCTGGGTTCAATCTTTAGGGAAGGAAGGATGGAAGAAAGGAAGGGAGGAAGGAAGGAGAAGGGGAGGAAAGTGAAGGGGATGATAAGGGAAAGGACAGGATGGGAAGGAAAGACAAGGGATAGGGAGGGAAAGGAAGGAGAGGGGAGAGGAGGGAGAGAAAGAAGAGTTTTTCTTTGGTCCTGGTGAGAAGTTTAAACCACACATGAAATCCCTACTTCTGTCCTACCTCTGAAGCACCATAAAACCCTAAACCAGTCTCTTTTGTGGTCTCCAAGGAGTCCCAAACTATTTTTGGGGCTGCAAGAAAAAACCAACAACAACAAAACAAAACTCAATCCAATGAGGAAAAAACATGAACAGAAAAAAAGGGTAGAAGGAATAATAAGAAAAATTCACTTAAAATAAGATGGCATAAGCATGTCAGAAATCAAAATTAATACAAAGGAGTTAAAATTTCCCTTTTAACTGAAAGGGATTTCAGAGTGTGTATTAAAACATAATCCTGCAGAGTGTGGTGGCTCATGCCTGTAATCCCAGCATTGGAGAGGCTGAGGCAGGAGGATCACTATGAGTTTGAGGTTAACTTGGGCTACAAAGTGAGTTCAAAGCCAGCCTGAACTGCATAGTGAAACCCTGTCTCAAAAAAAGACGATAAAATAAAATAAAATAAAGTAAAATAGAATAAAATATAATACAACCCTACTTTGTTATTTGTAAAAATACAACTTGTATAATACTACATGGAGAAGTTAAAAATAAAAGCAAAGAAAACACTAACCAGAAAAATGTGGAGAAAACAAAATGATGTAATGACATATTCAGACAAATTGAACCCAGTGTGGGAGGACTTAATGGGAAAAAAAGATGGCTTCACATGGCATAAGTACATAAGCCACAAAGTGGAAGGACCTTGAGCCCTTTTAATACCAAATATTGTAGCTACAAAACATATACAGCAAATTATGCTAGAAATAACAAAAGGGAAAGTGACAAATCCATAAAAATTATGGGATTCATTTTTCTGACAAAAGCCATTCATATCCTGAATGTGAGACCTGGTCTTACACAAGGTTCTGGAAAGAATGCAGATATTGTGATGGGTAAATTTTTCCCACAGTGGGACTGCTTAGGAAATGCTTGCCTTTCTGGAAAGGTGTAGATGCTCCACAGAGACTGATGCTGATTGGTTGAAATAAAATGTGTTCATTAGAATCAAGCTGCTACTGATTGGCTGGCTTCCAGAAACTTTTTTTTACTAATGAGAAGTTGTCATCAGTCAATGAAGATATGTTCTGCTGGTTGTTTTAGCTCTGGACGAAAACCGAACTGCACTTTCCTACAAGAAGAGAAAGTTTATTCTTGGGATTCTGTCTATAGGAGCAGGCAGACAAGATGGGGGACAAGATGAATATGCAAGTAATAGTCATATAAAATAAAGCAATGTTGTATTTCATAATTAATGTTGGAATTGAAGTCCAGGTATCTGAGTTTGAAAGGTAGCTCTCTGAGTTGGGTAAGTCAAGTAACTCTTCCTGATTGGAGTTTCTATAAATTGACTTCAGGATCTGGAAACTGAATAATAAATACTGCTTATTTCACAGCAATGGGTAGACGTGATAAATTAATGTATGTAGAAATACTTGGCAAATTGCTATCAGCTAATCATTATGTGTTACAGGGGAAACAACAGAATACTTTTGAGATTAAGGGTAAGAAAACCACTGCACACAGAAAATTGGAAGAGGGAAAGTGGGCCTCAGTGGTGAAAGCTTGAAGAGTGGCTTTGTATCATACAGTGTCCCAACACAGAGAGAACTCAGGAAAGGGGAGCTTCGTGGCAAGGTGAAGTCATAAGTGTGAGAAACAGAATCAACGAATGGTTTGGTTTGGTTGAAAGGTAGGAAGATATATAAGAGGGAGTAGGAAAGGAAGCTGGAAACGCAGTATATAACCTGACCTGGAAGACTGGACAGACTTCAGGCTTAGTCTTTGCTGAGCAGAAAGGTATAGACCTGAGGGGTTTGAACAAGATTTGTCCAGGTGTGTCTTCTGGAAAGTCAAAGTTAAGAATAAATTGGAGGGGAGAGATTGGTGGTGGAGAGAAAGAAGGAAGGGTATCACAGTGGTAGAAAGATATTACCGAGACCTTAATAGAAGTCACACTGTGGAAATAGAGGGGAATAGTTACAGAGAGAACCAACCCTTCTAGGGTAGAATCAGTCAAGAGCAAGAGTCAAAGATACTTCAAAACTTCATGGGTCATGAGTAGAGAGAAGAGATGGGCAGTTAGAGGAGGATAGTTTGGAGGAGAAAAAGCAGGTTCTGTTTGGACATGAAAAGTTTGGGAGACATCCAGTGGCCCATGTAACTCTCAAGTCTAAGGCTTGGGTGTGAGATCTGTGTTGTGTGTGTATACATGTATGCACACTTGTGTGTTTTAGGGAAGTCATCCAATCTAATTAGCTAACTTGACAGGTGAATAACAGGAGTAAATGATGTATGATAGAGAGCTTAAGATAGAGCTTTAGGGACTTAGTTTAGGGAGGAAGGAAAGAACATAAAGTCATGAAGACTTATGGGAAGAACTATAAGAAATCAAGAGAAGACCTGGACAGTGCTCTCTAGGGAAAATGTCCAAACAATGTAGTTTTGGGAAAGAGTAACTAAGAGGTCTGTGATGGCAAAGGCTGCACTGAGGTGAAGCAGCACCATCTTGCAGACCAGTGGATGTGAAAAGGAGGTCGTCGTCACAGCAGATCCTGTTGCATGGGCAGGATAGAGAACACGGATGTGCTTACGGGATGCAGCGCCTTTTATTTTTTTTATTTTTTATTTTAAAGAGTACAGTGCCTTTAAAGACATCGAACAGTGAATGTACAATTGAAATGGGATGGGAGTGTCAGGGAAGAGATTTTTAGAATTAAGTAGGCAGAGAGGGAAGAGCTAGTGGAAAGGGAGAGACTGAAGATGCTAGAAAAAGTGACTGCAAAACTGAAAAGGCAAATTTCTAGAATGGGTAGGAGGTGTGTCAGGTTCTAAGAAAGAAAGACACTTCTTTCCAGAAGAGAGTGAGTATGAGCATTGTACTAATATTCACAAAAAGGTTGAGCGTGATGAAGAAAGTTAAGGAACTGGAAATGAACGCTCTTGATTTTCCCTATGAGAGGGAAGTTTGTATGTTAAGCGATATGGGATAAGGGTCAATTTGTGACTTCAAAGAGGAAAAGGCTTGAATAGGAATGCAGTTAGCAGTAGGGGAGAGCTCAATTGGGTTATCAGTCTTCAAATGAGGGTGAAAACAAGTTAATATTTTGTTATCTCTAAGTCACTTCCTATTAGTAGTAGATGATATTATACACATTGCATTGTTTTTTATGCTAAAAACCTCAACATTCTTGCATAAAAGCAGGGAAAGTGATGTCATGCTGGAACTAGGCAAGATGGCCCAAGGGGAGGTCAAAGGAAAGGATGCCTCAGGGATGGACAGGAGTCTATTGGGTGAGACTTAATCATGATGTCAAGCAGCGTTGGGATTAAGAGTGAAACCAAGGAAGGCAGATGTCCTGGTAGAGAAGAGAGAGACTGAAAGGTCAGGAACTTCTGGTAGACAAGGTAGAGGAACCAGACAGTGGTGATCAAGGGGAGACTAAGTTAAAACTCCTGGGACTCAAACAAAACTGCATGAATTAAGCTCATCTGTTTGGTAATGTGCTGAGAGTTTGAAACTCTTGGGAAATGAAGATTTCCATGGGTTAGATGGTGAAACAGCCATGGTGCTAGTGTATAGAAGAAGGGTTCTCATGCCAGAGAGAAGACACAGGTGAAAGACAGCAACAAACCATGGTAGACTGGCCTCTGGGCTCAGGTAGGGTTCTGCCACCTCCTCCGCAGGAATCCTTTGTGACAGATTTTTTCAAAGGAAAATAAAAATGAGAGAAGCAATAAAGTAGTGACTTCCGAGGCTTCCTCAAGATGAGATGGCTCTCAGCATCTTCTTCTGTGGCTTCCTGCTGGATGTGGTCACTCTGTTGAGCTTCATTTGATTTTAGATCAACTCAGAGGTTTCTGCCTTTGCCCGAAAGACAGTGTCTGGGGGCCGGGCATTTAACTCAGTGGCTCAAGTGCTTGCCTGGTAAGCATGAGGTTGTGAGTTTGATCTCTGGTCCAAAAAATAAAAAAGATGGAATTAAGCTCTATCAAATGAAAGACAGTGTCTGGAGGAAAGCCACACATTACACACCACTGATCATTCACATTGACGTGTGAATGGATCTTTGACAGAGTACAACAGATACAGGGCAAGACAACATTGATGTGAATCAAAGGATGGAGAGTGGACATGCCACTTAAGCAGGAAAGGGAGCAGAACGGGGCAGCATTAGGGTTGGCTCCTCTGCCTACCCTGGACCTGGAAAAGCATCATTGCAGGCTTTGGAAAGAGCAGGTTCCACAAAGCAGTGCATGCAAGGATGTTTGAGATCTGACTTCGATTAGGAGAACTTGACATCTTACTTGAGTTCTGAGCCAGTTGATAGTTACGATTCCAGCTTGGGCTGCCACCAGTTTGGAAGGCCATAGGTGATCAGCACCTTTAATTATATATTTAACAGTGCTATCCAATGCAGGCCACAAGTGTGAACCACAGATGCTACCTTAAATTTTCCAGTGAATGTATTTTAAAAAGTTAAACAAAATAGGGAAAATTGACAATATATGTGTGTGTGCGTGTGTATATATATATATATATATATATATATAGTCCCAAGACATCATTTCAACATGTAATCAAATTTTCAAAATTATTAAGATATTTCTTTTTTGCTGTTCTAAGTGTTCAAAATCCTATATACATTTTGTATTTACAGGAAGATTAAATTTGGCCCAGGCACTTTTACCTGATGGCCAGCACATTAGACAATGCAGGAATATAGTTTAATATATACTTGTACCAAAAGTGCGGTATGGATAGTAAGTGCCTGGGGAAATTAGGAGACAGCAGAGATTAAAACAGCAGAAGTTATCAGGTTGAGGAGTTCTCACTGGATTCAGGATGGAGTTCAGTTGTAGGTGTAGGGGAAGGGAAGTGAGAATAGGCCATTCCAAAGCAAAAGGGCTTTGAGACATGGGGAAAGGCACAAAGGAGTAGAAAACCAAACCGTAGAAGAGCAAAGGGAACAGAGTTGAGAGCACATCTAATTCTAATATGCTATATGCAGCACAATCATTCCTGTCCATCGCTATAATTCTTCCCTCATTGGGTGGAGCGGCCATGCTCAAGTTCCCAGGTTCCCTTGCTTTGTAGAAGCAGCAAGGCTGGGCTGAGCTGGCTTGTGCTGGTAAGATGTTGATTACTTATAACTGGGGTTTGCATTTTCAGATTTGCTCTTCCCTCCTCAGCTTTCGATCCCACATCCAGTTGTATTTTATGAGACACTCAGGCAGGAAGGCGCAGAAAAAAAAAAGAAAGAAAGAAAAGCAAAGAAGTGAAAGAAAAAAAAATGTCCCCCCAAAATAAACAGTATTTTCAGAATTCACTCTGCTGCTTTCAGACTATTTCCATCAACCCTCTTATGCATTTTGATTTATTTCCATCCATAAGCAGACTAACGCTTCTCTGTGCTTTTATTGTTCTTCAAGAATAGGCCTTCTATTGGAGGGAAATAATGTCTCCACAACCACCACTTTGCTCAATGCAGATCTTCATTAATCTGCAGCCACAGAACAGGCTTTTAGCAGCGAGCACTTTTGATGGGAATTGAATTTGATATTGCATTATGGTTGCAGGGCGTCTCACAATAGACTGTGTTCTTTTCTGTGACTGAGCACAATCAGAGAGACCCAATTAAATAATTTGGTGCAATAATGGAGAACAAAAGAGTATGAGGGCTTAAAGTGAGGGCTTCAGCATTCATAGTCTCCCTTTTCTGTATCGTGTTAATTAATTTGCCTCCAACTAAAAGAAAGAACACAATGTGAAACAGCAGAGCTCCTCTACAACATGTAGACACTTTACACACAGAGTCCACACCCTAGGGATTCTGAAGAAAAGGGCAGTGTATTAGTGTCCTGGGGCTGCAGTAACAAAGTGCCCCAAACTGGGTAGCTTATGACAACTCACATATATTCTTTCACAGTTCTGGATGCTAGAAGTTCAAATCAAGATGTCAAGAGAGTCACGCTTCCTCTGAGACTGGGTAGAATCCTTTCTTGTCTCTTTTTAGCTTCAGGTGGTGGCTGTCCATCTTTGGCATCCCTTGGCTTGCAGCTGCATCCCTCAGTCTCTGCTTCTGTCCTCACTTGGCCTTCTCCTGAGTGTCTACATCTTCCCTTGGCGTTCTCTTCTTCTTAAAAGGACATGAGTCATATATCACCCTATTGGCTTCATCTTATCTCAACTCCATCTGTTAAGACCCTATATCTAAATAAGAAAAGTGCTGGTAGTTGGGACATCAAATTATGTTTGGGGAAAGAATACAATTTAACCAATAACATCCAATCTATGCATTTCCATAAAAAGAATAAAGTTGCTACTTGTACTAATTTTGAATGATTTCTCACTTGGTCCAGGCGACATTTGCAGTCCTTGTTTCCTATCCGATACTGCATGCTGGCGGTAGTGTCTTACTTGGAATAATGTGACTTTTCTATCAAATGGGTGTTTTAGACTTTTGCCACTGTGACCTAATAGTCAACAAAAACAACTTAAAAGAGGAAAGAATTTATTTTTGCTTATAGTTTCAGAAGTTGCAGTCTATGGTTGCCTGACTCCAAACCAGAAACATCATGGTGGAAAGGTGTGGTTAAGGAAAGATACTCACCTCACAGTGCTGGAAGCAGGAAGCAGGGGGAGGAGCCAGAGAGGAAAGTACAACAGGCCACACGTGTTCCCCAAGGTCACATTCCAATGACCCATCCAGACGCATGAGAAGTGTGCTTTGCTGATCTCCTGGGCATTTCGCAAGCCAATCAATTGGACGATCCAGATTAACCATTATTGTAATCCCAAATATTGAGTACTGTAACCCAAGTATTGTAATCCTTTTTTCTGTCTTTCTCACAATCCAAAGTTATATTTATAATCCCACTGAGACGTTATTGGAATCCCAGCAAGTTAATTTTAATCTACCACCTCCAATGCAACCCACAGTGAGAGTGAAGACACCAAGACATATTCAAAGTTAAGGGCAGCCAAGGGGTCCTAAATCCAATCCCTGTGAAGATGTGTGGACAAAGGCCCTGATCCAAGGCCTCTCCCAGAATTTGCTATCTTGTGAAGAAGGGGGTAGCGTGAGGATGAGTGACAGTGAGGATGGCGGAACTACATGGGTAACTTGAGCTGGCTGCCAGGTGAGGAGAAAAGTATCTTTGCAAAATGCAGGGAGAAGGATCCATCTGCATAATTCAATTAAGGTAGCAACTGAATTGTTTTTGGAAGCTACTGCTTTAGTTTTTTTTTTTTTTTTTTTTTTTTTGTGGCACCAGGGATTGAACTCACAACCTTGTGCTTGCCAGGCAGGCACTTAGGCCACTGAGCCAAATCCCCAGCCCACGTCTTTTTGAGACAGGGTCTCACTATGCCATTCAGGCTGGTCTTGAGCTCACTTTGTAGCCTAGGCTGGTCTTGAGCTAGCAATGATCCTCCTGCCTCAGCCTCCCAAGTGCTGGCATTACAGGCGTGAGCCACTATGCCAGGCTTGCTTTAGTTTTTGATATGTAAACTTTTGTGCCCTGGGCACTCGTAGCCTCTTTATCTTAAGGCTCATACCCAGTTGACATTCCTGGAGCTGACTAGCTCTACCATCCCGCTGTGCTCATGTCTTTTACAGAGAGCACTATGTGAGGAAACAGGAGACTGTCTGATGGCTTTAGAGATTACACACCAGTACCTGGCTAGCCTTATTTGCCATGCTTAGAGCCAATTGAAGACTAAGAAATATCATAGTCAGCTCTGTACATATCAGTATACAGAAATAAGTCTTGATATAATCAAAGTTGCTGTGATTGTTCTGCATTCAAGGGGAGTCACTCAAGTTGTCTCCCACAAACCATCACATTGGGGATGGGAAAATTAACTCAAGAGTCTAATGAGAGACAATGACCTGATCAGACAATGAGCACAGCAAGAACCTTGCCCCTTAATTTTTACTTTGTCTGCGACTTGTGTTACTGCATCAGGTTGGTCATTGCCCCTGCAAGGGATGCTTGTGGGCCAGGAGAATTGCTGAGGCCATGTGACCCTTATGCACTCACTAATTATCTCCAACCCTGACCCATGGCTTGTCCAGACTTTCTGTGAAACTCAGTAAAATATATGCCTAAAAGAAGATGGCATTACCTGGCATGGTGATGTATGCCTGTAATTCCAGCTTTTCAGGAGGCTGAGGCAGGAGGGTGGCGGGTTGGAGACCATCCTGGGAAATTTATCAAAATTGTCTCCAAATAAAAAATGTCTGAGGCTGTATCTCAGTGGTAGGGCAATTGCTTAGCATGTGCAAGGCTGTAGGTTCAGTCCTCAATACTGCAAATAAAGAAATAAAGAAGAGAAAAACATAAAAGAGGACGGTGTTACATGGGGGTAGATGTAGAGTTAGTATATAAAGTAGTTATGTCTGTCAACTTACACCAAGAATACACCAGACAAACTTCCGCTTACCTACACCTAAGTAAGCAGCATCTCATCCTACAGTCTACCTCAGGAACGTGTATTTCTAAAAGTTGGCTAAATCTACGGCCGTTATATATGCAAGGCAGGGCTAATAGTTTATTTTGGAGCTAAGTAAATATACTTAGATAGCCTGGCAGTAAAAGAAGCCAAATAGGGTCTGTCAGGTAGAGTAGTGTCCAAGGGGTCTTGGCTAAAAGTGGGTTCACTTTTCAGAGGATCCACCCATTCACTGGCTGCCTTAAAGACGTAACACTTCCTCGCTCCCTGCAGAGGTAGACTTCACCCGAAAAGTGCTTCTCAGTATTCTGCACCATGGCACATGTTGAACTGAGTGCTTGTGCATGGCTTGGGGGGTAAGCAGATAATACTACTCATGGTCACTCAAGTTCCATCTGGCTGGACCAAGGGGTGGACCACGAGGTAGTGTCTGCTAACCCCAGAAGTCATTATGATCACTTTAGCACTTGTACAGATACACGAATGATGGAACGACACAGACACTGCAGTGCTGCCCTTGAGTTTGACCCTGGCATGGAGATATTTGTACTCTCAGAAACTGAAGCAGA
>RJWT010044085.1:0-11854 GCA_004365215.1 Cuniculus paca
ACACACACACACACACACACACACACCCCACAAACACCCTGCAAAAAAGAAAAATAAAATGAAAATATTTGGATCCTTGGAAAGAGTAAAAGAATGTGCTTCAATAGTACAGTATATTATGCAGAGCCTGCTGTTCTCGAATTTAGCAAGATCACTTTACCTGGAACAAAATGAATTCATATTTACAGTATATTGAGGAAACACTTGAGTTTATTTCGTGAAAATCACATAAAACCATGGCTCTGCAATTGTCCATGTGTTCAGCTGTCAACATTGCTATGTTGTTCATCAGTGTTTCCTCATGTTAAAATGAAAGTATTCCAGATATACAAAAAGGAGCTCTAAGTACAATCCGTACATTTTAAACGAGCCTCTCAAATTAGTTAATGAAAAAGGACACTAAAAGTATCTGATGATCAGTTATAAAATGTTAGTAATGAGAAGTTTGAAGCCAGAACTCTAGATTTGGGATTCATCATAAAAGTGCTCATTGATTACGCTGAAGTGCATTAGAATTTCCTGCACACTTTTGTGAAGCATGTAATGAGAGGAGCAGTATAAATGTAATACAGGGAGAAAGAGCTGCAGTAGAAAAGTCAAGCAGAGAATTGGATAGGAGCAATATTTTGGAAATTAACAGAGTAGAACTATTTCATGATAAATGCCATGAGCACACTGGGTTAAGATATTGAAAGACTGAGGAATGACACAGACTATAGCTACTTTAATACAGTGGTGAAGCAGTAAGTATGCAGCAAAGGATGGAGCATTTGTAAGAAGCAAGTAATGAGGGAATGTTACACAAAACATAAGTTATAGAAACTTTTTCAGGAAATGAAAGTCAAAAGTTAGTATTGAGAGCAGTTATTTCTAGTTAGAGAGACCCAAGAATATGTCATGAAAAAGAGAGAGGTGAAAGACATTGTGAAAGAATAGAAATCAGTGAGAAAAGTCCACTAAACAGTGAAAGAGGCATTCACTGGGGATTCATTATGTGCTAGTTTCCCAGTGTATTTGCATGCATTTCTTCCTTAAATCAAATCACCTTATAATCATCTGTGCAGAAGAGTACAATGTCCAAGACCTGGCCAAAACAGTTTTAAATGTAAGGCACCTCATGTTTTTATTTGTAATTGTAATGCGGTTTATATTTGTATTTCATATATTCCCAATGTGCAGTATATGTGCCACAAAATACAATAAAATATGAAATCATATTTCAAAAGAGTAATTATTCATACTGTTCATGAAATTATATTTTAAAAATAAAATCACAATTGGCAATAAATGCATTAAAGCTTCAAGAAACTATTTAAAGGAAGAGATATATGTCATATTCTTTGATCATAATCTATAAAATTAGAAGTAATTTACTATGAAATTTGCAAAACATTGTATTTGAAAACTGAGACACTCATCCTATAAAAGCATATGATAGAAATTGAATAAATGATGTGTTGTAAGGCAGTGAGAATTTCAAAGCAGACGATAAACAGAGAAATTGACAATATCTCTGAAAATAGTATTTATCATTCTAAATGTTTTCATAACAAAACATTCAGAATTAAATCTGTATTTTTCTTAAGAAAAAATACAGTTGAAAATTTACTAAAAATGAGTCATTAAATTGAACTTGAATAGGATAATTGTAACAGCTTATTTTTCTTAAAGACATCAAATAGTTTAATCCTTCTATAACCTGATTAAGAGCTAATAGGGTGAGGCAAATAAAGAAAGAAAAATCAAACACATACAAGTCAGCATAAGAGATTTATATAATCACAGGTACTTAAGAGGTTCTTAATTTATTAATAATCTGTTTTAAACTGATTTTTTACTTACAGAAAGATAAGTACAAGAGAACAGAGTTCTCAGAGACCCCAAGCCCTCCTTTCCTCATAGTAATGCTCAATGGTAGCGTGCCACATTTGTCAGAGTTCATAACTTGATTAAATTGAAGTATTATCATTAAACATAGTATTTACACTACTCTGAATTCTTGTTTTTAGCTGATTTTCTTTCTTTCCTGATCCTACCCCGAATGCCACATTACTTTTGGCTATTTTAAGCCTCTCTCAGACTTGACAGTTGAAGAGTCTATGCAATCACATGTCTACCATTACAATCTTGCAGGATAGTTTTATTAATCTAAAAAATTATCCCATCCTGGTGAAGGCCTCTACCCTCATTCTGTCCCAAACCAACTACCAGCAGCCATTACAATGCTTTTTCATTGTAATTTTGCCTTTTAAAAATTTTCTTATCAGTGCATATATATGCATCATATATCATGTCTCTCGGTGTTTTATTGTGTATGCAGTATTGGGGTTTCAACCCAGCTTCTTTGTAGTGAGCTATATGCCCAGACCTTTTCAATTTCTTATTTTATGATGCTACCTAATAATCTCCAAAGTACCCAGACTTCACTTGAATTTGTGATCCTCCTTACTCAGCCTCTTGGAGTGCTTGAATTGCAGATGTAGGCTGTCATGCTAAGGTTCTGTCTTCTTTTTTTATGGTAATATTTATGAGAGTCATCCTTTTTATCAAATAAATAAAAAATCATTCCTTGTCAATGTGGTGATTCGATTACACGTGTGTGCCACAATTTTTTTTTAACTTAATTACCAGTTACTGGATGTTTCAGTAATTTCCACTTTGGGGCACTTATGAAGAAAGGAGTTAAGAACATCTAAGAGTATGTTTCAATGTTGTACAGACATGTTAATTTCTTTGGAATACATTCATAAAAGTGGAACTTCTGCATCATGTGGTGCATACATACTTATATTTATTTTGTGGTGTTCCAAATATTTGTATAATTACTATATGCCAAATAAAGTTGCTGAAAACCACAGTCTCATGTCCACATGTGGTACCCTTTTGCATTTCCTTCAGCAGTAGATGCTCCAAAGGAGTTATAGTCACCAGCGTTGGATCCGCTTGCAGGCCCTTTTATTTTCCAGCATTCTGATGGGTGTGCAGTAGCTTTTTATTTTGAATTGCATTTGAATGGCAAGTGATGCTGACAAGTTTATTATGTGCTTTTTCACTATTCTACATTTTCCTTACAAAAATTCCCATGCGAATATTCAATTTTTTCTTCCTCTATGATCGATTCATTTTGTTATTTAAGAAAGTAAAGATCAGAAAGATGCTCACGTAGTTTTTTCTGGAAATTTTTATAAGTTAACTCTTACAATTATGTCTATTTTCAACTTTGTGTTACTTTTTATATATAGTATGTAGTAAGAGTCAAAGTATATACTATTTGAAAAGTAATATATAATTTTTGCAAGATATTTGCTGAAAAAATTCACCGCCATTGCAATAATCTTTGTCCTTCTGTCAAAAGTCAACAATATACATGTGTATGATTCTGGGATCAAACTCACAACCTCACGCTTATCGGGAAAGCACTTGAATCCTCAGCCTCATGTGTATCATTCTTTTGGCTTCTACAGTCTGATGCATTTAGCTACGAAAGTTTTTCTTATCCCAATTCAAAATAACCTTGTTTACTTCAGGTTTGTAGTAAACTTTAAAATTTGCTGGATTAGGGCAGGCAACTTGTCTTTTATAAGGTTTTTTTCTTATCATTTTCTTGTTTTTTATATAAATTAAAACCATTTATCAATTTTTTGCTAGGATATTCATTAAAGTTGCATTATGCTTATAAAATATAGAATCTCCCATTTCATAATGTATTTCTACATTTCCTAGATAGCCCTAATTCCTTTCAATAATCTTTTCAGTTTTTAGCATACAGAAATTGCACATACATTGCACAGAGAAATTATTTGAATTGGTATTTTGCTCTCTGCCTTTCTCTCTGTCTCCATCTCTGTGTCTGTCTCTGTCTGGCTCTGTTTCTCTCTCTCTGTCTTTGTCTCTCTCCTGTAATCAAATCCTAGAATTCCACATTTAGCTCAAGTGATTTACTACCATATCCTAAGTTTTCACATTTAATATTAATAAAGAAATTGTGCCTAAATCTAAGAGGCTGTGAGATGAACAGTCATTTAAGAGGAAATACAGAATTGAGAATATTCTTGATTTGCATCATGGTGTACAATCAACAAAATCTAGACTGTGATAGAATATAACAGTGAAATATAGGTCATTAAATAAAGATATTTTAAGGAAAAGATGTGAAAAGAGATTTATCTGTTGAAAATGAATTACTATTACTTATTTAAATAACTAAGAATAAAAGTGCTGCAGAATGGGTAATGAAACATATGTAAAATTTTAATAAAGAAGATTGTGGTTGAATAGTATTTATGAATAGATTATGAATAAGTTACACAAAATTAGTACATAATTGAAAGCCATTTAATAGAGCATGGCAGAGTTTTGTTTCTTAACCTGATAGTATGATATTTTTCTATTTCTATTTTATTTGTAATGCTGAATAATGTTAGTGGTAATGATAATAATCATTTTTAACATATTAAGACTATAATGAAGTTTTGCAAAAATGCTATCAAGTAATATCCACTGAAAATTTTCTCTGAGCAGTAGATAAATATATTTTTATATATTTCAGCAAAGATTTGGCTTTCCTCCAAAATATAAGGCAGACTTTTTTTTTTAGATAAATTGTGCAAAGAATAATTTCTACTAGATTTTATTACTTAGATTCATGCTAAAGTACATATTCACTTAAAAGCTTTTCATAAAAGTATTTCATGAAAGCTTTTCAGAAATAGTATATCAGTACATTAAATACATTAGAGAGAATTAGATAGTAGCTCTCTCATTTCAGTGCTGTTCTTTAAAAAATTGAATTATTTTACGGTTAAAATATAATCAAAAGTATGTTTTGAAATCTGTTTCTCTCTTTATGTATTTGATATGCACTATCTCCTTGTCAATGTGATTATATTATTTAGGTACTAATCTCTGTAATCAGTTACATCCTCAAGTTATTTATGTTGTCATTGAGTTCAATTTCTACAAGAAACTATACTAGATGACTGTTCTTCCTGTGGTAGACAGTCAATTTTCTCTCTTGCCTGGTAATATCTTAAAAATTCACTTATTCTTGGCTGATTCATTTGCAAATATTTTAATACTCTCTGAAGTGCAATATGAAAAACAGTTTACACTTGTGATAATAAAAGCTATGAGTTATTAAATAGGTAGTAAATGTGAAGTTCTGTGCAGGTGCCCTGTATGTACTCTATGGATTATATAAATGCAAAGTCTTACAGAGGAAATTTATACCACTCTAAAGCTAAAACTATATACAGATTGTTTCAATAACTGCCTAGTAGATGTAAGACTAGTTTTAAGTAAGTTGCTGCTGCTGCAGAGATGATGTTCCTTTAAATGACTGTATTAATGAACAATGCCTTTGGGTGTAGACATTCACAGACCACCAGCAGCCCCATCCCTGTTAGGAGGGTGTATTGACTTGGAATGATGCCATTACACTTGCTGCTTTACCAGAACAGCTTATGTTAATTTCTTCAACTGTCATGTTAATGTTAATAAAGCTCAAAACCCAGAGAAAAACCTTCATTTTAATTTCCTCTTTTCTCAGGTTCCTCTTCCAAGGACTCACAGGGAGAAGAAAGAAAACTATGGTATCTAATCTCTTACCCAGCTCAGTCCATGACTTTGGCTCAACTGATTACCTTGTTTTCCAAGAATGAGTGTGAGTGTGTGCGTGTGTGTGTGATGTATACTGAGGTTCATTTATGCAAACTCATTCCATCTTCTATATCTTCATGTCACATCCCTATGAATCAAGGCCTACAAATAAACTGAATCACCTTAAAACTGAGTCAGTTTCGAGAGAGTCTGAGTATGCACCCCTCCCTTCCTCCATTTCCCAGGAGCATGCAGCTGAGGGAAGACTGAGTTGGCTCCTCCCTTCCTCCATTGATCCAGCACAGCCGGGTTAGTGAGGGGTATCTGAGATCTGCCCCTCCCTCCCTCCACTGGCGGGAATAGAAGCAGGCGGGTAGGGCCCCCTCCCTCTCTTTTCTTGTATTTTCACTTTTTCTCTTTTTTCTTTTCTTTTTCTTTTTCTTTTTCTTTTCTTTTTTCTTTTTCTTTTCTTTTTTTTCTTTTCTTTTCTTTTTCTTTTCTTTTCTTTTTCTTTTCTTTTCTTCTTTTCTTTTTTACTTTTGTTTTCTTTTTCTTTCTAAATGACCAAGGAGAACTCCAGGGACAGAAAACTAATAACACAGCCCAAACTCAGAGACAAAGATGAGACCCAAAACCAGCAAAAAATTCACCCGCATTCTTGGCCAGAGTACATATTTCTGAAATTCATCTTGGACCTACCGCAGAACTATAGACACTAGAGGAATCTCACTACTTTTCATTGGTTTCTTTGTTGGTATTCAGCTGTATTAGTGTTTTTTTGTTTGTTTGCTTGTTTTGTTTTGTTTTGCTTTCTCTTTCTTTTCTCATTTTCTCTCTGTTCTGTCTTTTTTGTGTGTATGCTGTTTTTTCAGTGTGTGAGGTAATTTTTATCATTTTTTTGAATGTTTATTTTACTTTTCTTTTTCCTTTTCTCATTCACAATTAAATCTCTAACCATTCTTTTGTTTTATTATACTCATCTTCTTTCTCTCTACAGTCGACTATCTTCCTTGATTTTATGACACTTTCATGTGAGCAAACATTACCTTTTCCCTTTCTGGTTCACTTCTAAGCTCCTAGGCCTTCTCCATCAACTTTTCCCTGCTGTGTCCTAAAATTGCCAAAAAGATAGATGATCATCCTTTGCCCTGCAACCTAGCTCCTACTGTATTTAACCTCATTCATCTCTCTATCTTATTCCCTATCTTCTTGAACTCCCACAAAACAGGGTAAAATCATTCTACTGAGTATAAAATCATGGCATACAGGATAATATAATTCAACTTATATTATATGTCTGTAAATCTTCCTCCTATGGTTACAAATATCAGGCTAATAGTTACCAGAGTTTATTACTAACCAGGCTGTACTTGGGTCAACTGTTATGGTAAACTGAACTAATTTAACTAGGATGTCATATATGCTATAGCCAGTTTTCCCCCCTGTATGACAACACTGTAGTTAAAAGGGGTTTATAGCCATCATCATAGTCCAGGACCAAAGGAATGGACCCTATGTCAAATATATAGCAACTCCTCAATCTTAATATACTCGAAAGACAGGTTCTTGGGGTAGACACACAGACCAAGAACCACATACATCTAGAAGACATGCAGAGGAATAGACACCTCCTCCTAAGAAAGCCTTGACATGACTGACGAGGATATCTAACGTAAGACATGTACAAGCAACAACACAGTAAACAGAGGAGAAAGACCAGGAACAAACAACAGAAAACAAAATAAATTAGAAAAAGAAAAAAAAGTATTTATATGTAAGATAGTTAAAAATAGTTATATAGCTTTCTCTTAGTTCAGTGAAAAGAAAGGGTTGTGCCAATATTATCATATCATGCCTATATCTTGTACTCTGAATAACTACTACAAAGACAATACCCAATGTATTCATTATTGTAAGTCTTCTACTAATCTGCTTTGAAACTGTTTTAGTTGTTTTTTTTTTCTTTAGAAAAACTGAGCCAGTTTATTTTTCTCAATTCTAAACATCTTTTAGAAACGTTCAGGTTTTTATTATACAAATTATAGTTCTTTTACATCCAATATCCTTTAAATTTCCACAAGCAGTGAGAAATAGAAGTGTCCTTAAAGACAGGAGGAGGGAATGAGGGCCATGGTTTTCATATTTTCTTTCTATTTCTGTTGTTAATGGTGAGTAATGGACCATTTTCCTTGCTTCCATCATCAGGGGTCACCATATGAATTTGTTAACCCTTGCCATAGGCCAGCCCTCAAAACTCCCAACAAACAGTACTCTCTAGCCATTGGAGTCTGTGTCTTCTCTTTTAACTATCTCCTAAGATACTCTTTCCCATCTCTGATTATCTCAAATAAAACGCAATGTTTATCAAAAGAATTACTATCTTTCTCACTAACAATTATCCCGAATTATAAGACCATATGATTTTCTGTGTGCAGTGCCACATTCCTGTAATCTCAGCACTTGGGAGGCTGAGGCAGGAAGATCACTGTATGTTCAAGGCCAGCCTGGGTTACAAAATGAGTTCAAGGCCAGCCTGAAATGCATAACAAATCCCTGTCTCAAAAAGAGAGAGAAAGAAGGTTGTATGATTCAATAGCCAATGTAATTTCATCAAACCATTAGTAATTTCCTATTTCTGAGAAATGTTTCTCCATTTTGTAACTTTATTGATATATAGTTCCTTATTAAATAATTCACCACTTAACCCAGATGATTCAATGACTTTAATATTTTCATAGAAATTGTGCAACCATCACCATTATCATTTTAGAGCTTTTCATTACCTGCCAAATAAACTCTACTAGAAGTTGTTATTGATTTCCTAACCCCAGCCTTAAACTCAAGACACTCACTAGTCTACTTGTTGTCTCTACAGACTCGCTATTCTGTATTTATGTAAGTGCAATCAAATAGTGTATGGGTTTGTGTGACTACTTTATTTTATTGCAAACGCGAGGCCTTACATAGCAAAAGAGATATAATAGACACAAGGTATTAAAACTGGAAATTATTTTGCATTATTTGCCTGGAAATAATGTAATAACAAGGGCGAAAGTAAAGAAAGGAGGAATAAGGGCAAGTAAGAGGAGGTGTCATGACAGAAGTAAAGGTACAGATGTTGTAATTGGGGGCTGCAAGGTAACCTCAAGCCAAGGAATATGACCAGTCCCTATGAAGAAGATAATATATACAGAAATGAAATTCTGAATACAAACGTAAAATTCTAGGTGAAATGCACCCTTCAGAAGTCCAAAACTAACAGATAACAAATGTATGTTCTTTTATCTTTCTGAATGTGTGTTAATTTGTTAGAGCAGGAATAAAGAAAACTTTTAACTGATTTACAAAAACTTTCTCTTTATATTGATTGCCTTTGACCTTTCTTAAAAGCATTGTAGAAGAAAGTAATACATTTTAAAAATTTTTTAATGAAATCCAATGTATTTTTATTTTAAATTTAATACTTTTGCTTTTGTTAGCTTATTTACTAAGGCTTAGTCAAAGTTCATAGTGATTTCATCCTTTTCTTTTAAGGTGTTTATCAAGTTTTCTTATAAATTTGGGTTTATGATTTTGTTACTTTTTGAAGATTTGTGGCAGATATTCAAATTCAATTTTGTGTGTAGATATCTCTCCTACAGTCTCTCCTAAAGGACTACTATTTTGTGAAATTTTCTTGACACTGCTTTTGAGATTCAATTGAGGATTAATGTACAAATTTATTTCTGGAGTGTATAATACATTCTATTTCTTTGCTATGCCTCTATTACACTACAATACTATCTTGAGTACTGCAGCATTGCCATACATTTTACAAAGGGAGAATTTTTAATCTTCCAACTCCTTTCTTTTTCATATGAATTTCAGAATTACTTATCCATTTATATATCAAAATGCCATTTGTACCTGCATTGTACAAAAACCAGCTATAAATTTTGTGACTAGTATCTTAATATTTGCAGTCTTCATATCCATGAACATTGAATACATTTTTCTTTATTTGTGTCATTTGAACTTTCTTTCAAGTGCTGGCAGTAGAGTTCAGGATTAGAGCACTTACCTCATATGTGTGGGGCCCGTATACAATCAGCACCACCACAAAAACAAGCAAAGAAATAAACAAAAACCACACAAAAAGAATTTCAAGACTGTTTGAATTTTTTAAAATATAAAACTTGTTCATATTTGGTTAGTAGTTTTCATTATTTGCAATGTTATTGTTAATGGTTTTGTAATTTCACTGGGAACTGACAGCATACAGAACATTAATTTTTATATGTTGATCTTGTATCTTCAAATCTGTTTGAACTTATTTGTTAGTTGCAGTAATTTTTATTGGAATCTGAAAAGATTTTTCTCTACTCAAGATTATTCCACCTTCAAACAGAAATACTTCCATTTTTCTCTCTCCAAGTTACATGCCTTTTATTATTTTTCTCACCCAGGTTTTATAGTTCCATAGGAAACTAAATCTAACGTATATTTATAGAAATATATCAAGGGCTTTGCTTGATTCCAAGAGAAATTGTTATCACTAAGACAAGAACTACAGTAAATTGGATTGAATCACAAATATTTCAATCATTTCCTGGCTTCATTAGGGAATGTTAATATATGCTTTTAAACAGGTTTTAGAAGAAATCAATTCACTGTTATGCATACTGAGTTCTGGAGGTTTATGAGACATTCAGTTTGAGTGCCCACTGGGCTCCTTTGATGTATATAGCTACAGAACTCAGGAGAAGGAAATAAGATTCATGGAAACATATCAAACTAAAGCATAGCTATAAATTGATGGGAATTAATAAAGTGGAAGGCTCTTTTGAATAATCTCTTTCTTAAAAAAATATAATCTATATTATTTGTGTTAAGAAGAGCTCAAAAGTAAAGCTATTCCTTTGTTTCTGTAGGAAATTCTTGAGCAGGGATACAAATATTACAATCTTCCTGAAAGATGTATCTTTGTAACTGTGATCCCTTCAACATTGCAATGATCCTTTTCCTAAAATGCTTCAGTGATAATCTTTTTCCTATAATGAAAAATTTTTATGTTCAAGCAATCTGGGCCTGTGGGCATTTAACATTATTAGGCTCACAGTTTATAAACTATTGCATATTTTAAATTATTCTAACTCTATTAGAGTCACCAAATCTAATATTAAAAACCTCAAAAGTAACAAACTCTAAGTTCAATGATGGAATTTTCTGATGCTGTCAAGGTTGACCTATTAAGTATTATAACTGCACAGATTTCACACTTAATTTCAATATGTATCTGTATCTGAATCTGTATACCTATATCTATGCATAGTGAAGTATGTTTATAAATATAAGTAAATATTTGCTATATTAAGGTATATTTATCTAAATGAAACACTTGACATTTATATTGTATTGACTACAAACTTGTACATTACTTAGAATTTCTAACACCTCTGTCCTTGTGTTTTCCATGACAAATAAGAGAGTTCAAAATGAATACTTTTTGGTTATTGTCCACTAAGTAGAGATAGTTTTATAAATGTAACACTCCTATAGATACAAAAAAAAAATCCAGTGTCATTTCAAGTGAAAGATCTCTTTATGTTAGCACTTAAACTATTGAATTGCAAATGAAGTTCCAGGCAACATGTGATACATCTATTTTCATTTAACGAGATTTATTTAATACTCGTGAGATTCATAAGAAATTGGATGCTATCTGAACAGTAAGGATTTGTAATAATGGCCCAGGTATTATGAGGATTAGAAAAATCTGAATGAACAATCCCTTAGCTCATAAAGAAAATGATAAAGGATAAAAGGTAGCATTAACTGTGCAGGGATGTGTGATGTTCTCTATCGGTATAGCTGCATCAAATTAAAAGTCACTTGATTAGTTAAAACAGCTTTCACTTTGCACTTATATAATCAATTTTAATAACTTCTCAGGGTCTCGGTATTATAACAGATGGATATTTTAAATGTAGTCAGAAAATTTACCTGAAATATTATTTAGTATATTTTTATTTATTTATTTCTTATTTATTTATTTATCTACTTATTTTTTATTTTAAAGAGAGTAACACATTACAAAACAAAACAAAACAGACCAAAGCAAATCATAACAGAACAATGTAAGCAACACAGGACTTCAAAACAAGACAGCAGGAAATCAGCAGTGGCTACCATAATGTCTCTTGTTTTCCTCAAAATAGTTGTCCATACATTCACACATAATACAATCATGAAGAAGCAGGGGTCAACACAAATGAAA
>RJWT010044086.1:0-11834 GCA_004365215.1 Cuniculus paca
TCAATGAGTTTAATTATATCAAAAAAATGAATTGCATCAAATGACATTTAAGGAAATAGCAAAACCCTGTGAAGATATATTTTTTATTTTAACATACATTTTAAAAATATAACCAATATTTTTATAATTAAAAGTAGTTATCAAAGAGCTCAAATTATATCTTCTTGTGAGATTCATTTACTTATTCATTTTTAAATTTTTTTTATCAGTACATGTTTGCAGTTCATAATGATTATATATTCTTGTGGGCAGTTGGTATATGTACATAACACATCTTTATTATTCCATTCCCCATTTTTCCCTTCTTTCTCTCCTCCTCCATCCTTGCTTTATTTCTCATTCAAAAAAAAAATCTATCTTCATACTTCCTATTATCTATTTTTATTTTGTTCTTATATTTTTGGTTTCTCATATAAGAAAAAACGTGCAATTTTGCATGATTTAAGTTCATACATTGTGGTGGATTGAAAACTGGTGGTCAACTTGTAACACCCAGCGGGACTGAATTAGTGAGGCTCTGGGTGTGAATGACCCACCTGAGAATTGTTGCCAACAACATAAAAGGAGAACTGGAGGGAAGATGGTGTGCTGTTGATGCTCTTGGAGAAGCGTGTTGTGCTGGTTTTCCCACTATGAGCTTGGCTTTTCTCATCATCGGAGGAGCTCGGGACCTCGCTGCTGCGAAGGATAGCTGGTTTTCTTTGGGGAGCTCTGGTCCTTATTTTGAGTACTGTTTCCTGGCTCCAGTGCAGATCCCTCAGCCTACTGGCACAGATCCTTCATCCCTCTGGCACAGACTCTAGCTTCCACCACTGACTTTGGGCCTTCCCAGTGCAGATCTTTGATGCAGACTTGCATTAGTCATTGTCATGGACTCTAGACCTCCAGTTGGACTCATGAGGGTCATTGTCATGGGCTCCAGGTCTTCAGCTGGACTCATGCAGGACATTGCCATGGGATTAAGGCCCTCAGCTGGATTCATTGCGTTTCTAATATGTGGACAGATCTCTGGCACACTTTTGCATTTGACTCTTTGTGTGAATATTATAAAATAATCCTACAAACTATGTGTCCTGTATTAAATTGTTTCCCTTACAAACCTTGACTACAATATGTGTCTAATTTATTTCACTTGCCAATATGGTATCAAGGTGCATCCATTTTCCTATGAAAAATTCAAGTTTATCTTTCTTGGTTGCAGAATAGTACTCCATTTTGTATACATAGCACATTTTCTTTATCCGTTTATTTGATGATAGATATGCAAGTGCTTTCAAGATTTAGCTATTATGAATTTTGCTGCTATAAACATGCATATGTACATATCACTGAAACACAAAATCTTTAACACTTTCAGGAAGTATCTAGAAAGGCAAGATGTAAATGTTTGAAATTGAAAGAATGAAAAAGTCTGATAAAAATAAAAAAGCATTTGAAAATTGCTGATAATCAGTGAAGGTACACAGAGAAGACAGTGTTTGCATATTGAAGTGGGAGCATAAACTCGTTCATCCATTATGGAAAGCAGTATGGAAGCTTGTAGTGAAATACGCTTCTGAATGTATTTTCCAGATGATTTCAATACAGGTTTCATCCAGACATCAGGGTAGCCATGTAAAGCACAGGACTTTTCATTAAATTTAAATTTGAGTAAACTCTAAGGAAATATTTTTACCATAGGCTTATCATGTGGAATACAATTATATTAAATGTTATTTGTTATTTATGCAAAATTCAAAGCCGGAAGTCATATATTTTACTTGCTAATCAAGCAATATCATGGAGTCCATGAATATTATTTTGTTCCCAGTGTGGAAGGCAATGTAACTTTTATTTTTAGGGTCAATGGTTCTCGAAGTGTCTTATTTAAATCAGCAAAAGTTGCAATGGTTCCCATGGTTTGGTTACCATCTCACTGCTCCCAACTAAATCAACTAGTCTAATTTTTATCAGAAAAAACTAGAGATTGACATTATATATTTTGTTTCCAATGACTTCTATGTTAGTGTTCTTATTTTTTATGCTAGTGATTGGGTCTAAGGACTCATTCATATTAAACACATAATTACAAATACAGAGATAACTCTAGCCCCAATGTTTCATTTTGTTAAGCAAGGGAATGTAGATCAAACTCAAGACAGACTCTGCGGATGTAGGAGAGATGGTACAGAAGTAAATGATTAACTCCAAAGTGTTAGTAATGTTAAATTTCTTAAGTTTGGCAGAATGTTCATGGGCATGTTTATTATGCTCTGCAAGTTAGTGAACATATTGCATACTTTAGTTTCCTTGTAACACTATAGAAACTCATCATAGAGAAAATATATTTCAATGAAAACCTAATGAAATGCAGAAGTTGAGAGATCTGTACAATCTTTTCAAAGGGAATATGTACTTGATTTTTGTACTATATTTGTTATAGATTAGATAGTTGTGTATATATGCAAGGGAGGTATTTATAAATTAATTTGAGTAATATGAGAAGCAATATGAGCTTATGATTATAGAGATTATAAAAGTGTATTCGTATCATTCATGAGCAGAAAAGATATGTAGTGGTCTATTATTTTAAATTCATGTTTCATTTTTTATAACATTTCAAATATTGAATACCAACCATGCATGCAATGATAAGAAACAGTTTATTATATAATATATTTTTGATACTTGGTACGTCTTGAAACACAATATTAGTCAACATGGTATACTATTATAAACAACATTAATTAGGTTAATTAATCATTAGACATGTATTCTTCAACATTTCTGGAGGCTGGAAGTGTGAGGTGAGAAGGCCAGCATAATAAACATTTTATGGTAAACTCTTTTCTTGGCTTGCAGATGAAAGCCTTATTGTATATATTCATACAAGAAAAAAAAAGAGGAAGGCACAGCAATTTTTCTAGAGTCTATTAATAAGGTTGTTAGTGTCTTCATGAGAATTCTACACTTAAACACTCATTTAACCCTTCAGAAGGTTCCAATCACAAATACTGTCACACTGGGGGATAGGCTGCACAGCTTGAATTTTCAGGAACATGATTGAGTCTATAACACACAATTTTATTTTGTAAAACATTATAAAATAAAATGTTCTCATATAGTCTGATATATTACTAAATGCTGTTAAGAGCCTTAATATTGAGGTCACCATATGAATTCCTAGAGTGATTAGCTGTTATTATTGAATAAAAACAAATTGACTTGATAACAGTTTATTTTTTCTAATGATATGTTGTATATTAAAGAAATAAATCTACTTATAGTAAGGCAGATATGCTGATTTTCTTTTGCTAATGTAACATTGTTTGGAAGAGGGCAAAAGAAAAAAAGAAAACCAAACAGAAAAGATAGCATCTAATATGGAACAAGAAAACAATATACAAGTGAAAACATATTAGCCAATATTATTCAATAGAAGTGAATCATAAAATGATCTTCTTATAGAGATAACAGTTCTTGTATATGGTTTATAAGTTTTAAGGTGTATTTTTACAACTTGAATTTTACATCAATCTTGTGTTTTAAGAAATATGCATAAATTGACATCAGGTTATAAATATTTCAAATTTTAATTCTTGAAATTAATAACTGAAAACATATTGGAACATGAACTATCCTGCTGCAGCACTAAATTATTTAACAAGCAATAACAAGATCAAATTACTGTTTGACCCACATAGTCAGACAGAGACAAATCCAGGTTTACTCACAGTGGATCAATTTAACCATCTCATTCTATGACTCAAATTGTATTTCTTATATATCTGCGATGACACGGATTCATCTCCATTACAGTGCCCAAATTTGGTTTGTTTTAATCATTTCATTAGGAAGGAGATTAACAGCCTCTACCTAACTAGCTGAGAATTTTCATTTAAAATAATTGCAACTAACAATCCTCCCACCACAATAAATTCAAGTAGCTATCAGTGTTTGTATTTATTACTTCTTTGTGTCATTTACTTATCAATCTCTTAAATCCTTTTGGATAGAGTATTTTAATACACCACATAGAAACAAAACATAAAAGACTGATCATCATAAAAACAGGCAACCCAGAAAAATCTGCATATATATACCAAATTATTACAAATTTGAAGCACACTGATCAAATGAAGAAAGAATTCTGCTAAGTGTTAAAACAGTTGGAAAAGTTCTCCCCACCCCCAAGTCCTACTTTTAAGTTCCTTTGATACAAGGTGGCACAAAGTCAAGAGAGAACTTAAAACAAGCTTCACATTAATATTTGAAAAAGGGCACCCACTGTGTTTGATGTGGCGCCCTTCATGCAAATCATGTAGTCCAAGAGAAATCCCAGTAGGAAAAATGCTGCTTTCTTCTTAGCATGCCCCCTTTCTTCTGATGGATAATAATGAACTTCTCACACTCCCTGTGCAGCCCCCATACCCCCCGAGCTATACAGAAATTAAGTTATTACTTGCTAACTGAAGATTCTTTTGGCAGTATCAGGATGTCTTTTTTATTATTATTGATTTTTTTATTCAGAGTAAGAGATGCAAATTCTAAATTTCATTAGGGAGAAAAATTTTGACTGATTTTTTAAAAAAATAACAACCAAATTAATCTTGGAGAAAATGTAGACAAAAGAAGATGTGTTTGTTGTTTTTCAAAACCTTATTAGTATATATAAAAGGCATTTTTTATCTACTGGAAGTCTGAAGGGAATCAATTTAGCTGGAGAGGGAGAATTATAGATGGAGAGAACCAGCACATAGGAGTATGCCACACACCCAACCATGCATCCCACATAAAACATGTTTAATGTGATGCGAGGTGCCAAATGTAGAAACTAAACTCCAAAGTTGGCATTACTATTATATCGACAGCAATCATTTTGTTGTGCACTGTGGCACTTTATATTTTTATCCACAATACATAGGAATATTTAGAAAGGTGGAAGAAAGAGAAACCTAATTCTGTCCTTCTTTAGAAACAATATGGAAATATTTTATGCCTTAAGGCCCCAAGACACCCATACAGAATTCATCTAGGGGAAACCTTTGGTAACATTTCTTTGTTCTCCTTAAAGTGATGCTCATTTTCATTGACTTTAACCTAGTTTCCCGCTCTTACTATAAATGCAATAAAGGAACTAGCAATATTTCTGTTAATAGTTTATCAAGCATGTTTACATACTCATTTTTCCTTTGATCCTCTTAATATCTAGATATGGAAGCTTCTTTTACTTTTCCACGCAGCAGACAAACTAATTTTTAGAGCAATTATGTATCACCACAATGATTAAAAGGGACATAATTCTATTTTCCTCTGATGAGACAAAGTGAATTTCTTAGAAACATCTAATTTCTATATTTTAAGGGGTTAAAATCTGGTCTGAAGTACTTACAGGAAATTACATAAGTGAGTTTCTCCACATTCACCATTCTCATCAGCTTCCAAGTTTGAATCTGAACATTAAAGGCTAAAGAAGCATCGGATGTTTTTCAGGTTCTTGATACTTTCTGACTAGATAAAAATAAACAGAACTTCATGTCTAGTCCAGGTTAAATTCATTCCTGTTTAAACCATAGAAAAACATCACATAAGGCTGGTTCAAAAAGTCCCCCTACCTAAACCTTTGGGGCTTTCTCACTCGGTCTTCGTGCTTTATTCCAAATAATATGAAATATGGGATGCGGAATTGATCAGTTTGGATTTTAGATCATTTGTTCTCTCTCAGTTGATAATTTTATCTCTTAAGAATAAGGTTTTATATATCTATGCATCCTAGTTTTAAAGATAGGAAATTTTGCAACATCTAGTTTTTAAACTCTTTTTTATTTGGAAAACTGCCTGATAAAATAAAAAATTTTCACACCAGGACTATAATTTTTCTACTGTTTTATAATTTATCATTTGTCTGTGATTAATTTTATAAACTACTGGACTATTGTATGGCCAAATCATTTGATTTATCATATAAAGTTCAGAGTATTTCAGTATTTCCTGCAGACAATTAGATTCTTAGCAAATATTTTCTGATAATAAAACTGCTCATTTCTTATGCAATGGATTCCAGAATTTATTTTGCATTCTATGGTTTTGTTCATACTACCTTCCATAAATGTTCTTGCTTTTAGTAAGATCTTCCAGATTTGCCTCTTAAAGAATTGTCTGTGTAGAGTATCAGTGTAACACCATTAAAAAAAAAACAAAAACAGGACACCTCATGCAGATTTAACTTAGGAATCACAGATTAAAAAAAAAAAAAAGCACAACTTTAACATTCTACCCACATTCTGAAAAAAATATCACAGTGAATCTACAAAAGCACATCAACAGTCCCGAATTTAAATTTTGGGAAAAAAATTGGGTAAATGTTTTAGTTGCCTGCTTGAATAAAATTAACATGTCTACTAGCAAAGAAAAATAAACTCAATAACTAAATAGATATTAATAATGATGGAAAGAATATGCTTGTCAAAACATGAATTCTAATGATTATTTTACACAGTTACCATCACTTTAATGTCCTACGCATTTCAGTATGATGGATCAGACAATTAGTGCATCTAAACTAAAACCTGCATGTGGTAGGTGCCAGTGAGCTGTTTAAGAGAAAAGCTAAACAAATTGCAACCATGTACTGGGATACACAGCATGTGATATTGCTCCTGACTTATACAGATGGTAATTACTATTTTAATGATCTTATATTTCACAGATACCACATAGCAGTCACTGAAAGATTGAGCAGATAGATATGCTTCATAATCTAAGTCTAAACAGATTTCTATAAGAATTTAAGCTTCCCTATACATATATGCATTTTAAAATTATTGTGCATTTATCATTAACTTGACATAGTACATGGCATTGTTTGAATACAATTATAAAAATTTCAATCATTAAAAACTAATGAAGGTGTTCTCAGAATTAAACCAAAACAATTATTTTGTTTTTTGTTTTTCTTACTCCTGCAAACAAGAGAAATATACAAATATGTAAGGAATAAAGGATGTACCATTTTACTATTTTTAAAGAGAATATTAATAAGGTCTGCTAAAGCTGGGAACTAACAAAAAGATGCTATCAAAACTGTATAGTCTCTTTCTATTAAGTGCCTCATAGTTTGTATTTTACTTCACTGTGTTATCATATTTTGACATCAGTCAGATTACTATGTAATTGAAGGTATAACTGAAAATTATGTTTTGTAGAAAAAAGGCAAAATTTGTTAATAAATTGAAAAACAGTATACAATTATCTTATTTTAACTCCCCCTTCACTTTCTATAACTTCTCTGTATACCTTCAAATTATGTTTTCACTTAATATCTAAATCCAAAAACTGAGAAAAGATTGTATGCATAATTTAATAATCCACATAAAATCCTCAATAAAACAAATATATTATCCTTTTATGCAGGTGTAGATGATTAACAATATTTAGAATATGATTCCAAGTACAGTAGAGAGATTTATTCATAGTTTTTGCATTTTATACAACAAACATCTACCCTTTTAAAAATAATTTAAAATGCAATGATTATTATTCTCTTTTATATGAACATTTGTGTGATTATTATATAGAGTAGAAAAGTTGATTGAGATACCGTTATGTGCTACTGCATCAAGTTCTGGAGCATAAATCTCATGTATCACATAAGTAAGAAGGTAAAATCAAAACTCAAATTAGCAATATTAAGCATTGGTATGCATATTGTTTATTTATATTACAAACAAAACTTATTAGCCTGATGAACAAAGAATTACTGTCCACTAGCTACATATCTTCCTGTGGTTTCAGTGGGAAGTCAATGGTATCTGGCTTTATATAAATTACCTAGAAAATAAACTGTCTACTGCTTTCAAATCTATTGGGTGAAGATACTTTCTTATATTCAACACTATAAGAATACTTATGAGACTTATCTGAATACTTGCCCTTGAAACACAGAGACCTGTATCATCATTCATAATTTTAGGGAGCCAGTCTGACCAGCTCCATGGTTTCTAACCAAAGTTAACAACTGTACAAAAATAAAATAAAAATACTTGAATAAAATCTTGTTTCTGTTATTACTTCTTCACTTCATGGGAGAGAGAAAGTTGAGACTGGTTTTGAAATATCATTTTATTATTTAAACAACTAACTCCCGATGTAAATCACTCCAAAGGGGGGAGGACAATCCATTCTGGCCTAAGAATCTAAGTAAATTTGGAAATGAAAGAAGTCTTTCAGACTAAAGACAGTAGTAACTGTACATAGTCACTGTATTGCAGGTTATAAATGAGTCCCACAGCGTACAGGTTAATAATTTTTAAACCTCTTTACATTCATGCTAGAATTAAATAAATGGGTGGTAGACAATTGAAACTGACTTCATCATTGCGGAAGTGGGAAGCTACACAAACATGGAAGAGGGTTTAAATGATCCATGTAGTAATATATCAGTATTAAAGACATCATAGTGATCTCATGTTTGCTTACTTCAGATATACATGATGATGTATAATAATCATTACAGATATATAACTATACCCAGATTCATATGTGCATATATATTCCCCTGTGCTGGGAAAGTCTAGAAGCAATGGTTTCAAGTAGCATTAAGAACAATAAGGAACCAGATTTTGGTTTCTACTGGAAAACCAAGCTTCCTTAAGCAAATGGCTAATTTCAGACTGTGACAGGTCATCACAAGATGACTATGCAGCATTTTGTAGTACCACAAGTTTAAGGAAACTCTTGATCTCTCTCTGAAAAACATCACACACACATGCAGGTGCAAGAATGCAAACAAACACTGGTACAGAACATACCAAAGAAACACAGGCTTCATGTGCAAAAATGTGCTGATGCCTAAAGCTATGTAATTTGAACAAAACAATAAAATACTGTATCATATCCCAAACTATAAAATATATGTCAGTGAGTCTATAATGGTATGAATAAAATATTTAATATAATTATTAACAATGGAGAGCAGCTGTCTCACACAGAATTCCACACAATCTTTATAGAAACTTTTCTCTCTAAGAGGCAATGTGTAATTTTTCCATCAAATAAGGATTGGGCATAGTGACTCCCTTCCTGAGTACAATTAATAGAATTTTAGAGAACAGGAGGTTTCCTTAAAGTAGATACATAAAAGCTTAAATTGAAGTATAAGTTTAAGTTAGAAAGATAGGACATGGAAAGAAGTAAAAGGAAAATGTTAAGGGTGAATTGTGACTTTGGCTTATAAAATCCTTGAATTTCAAGAGATCAGAATTTGAAAGAATCCCACCAAAGTAGAATACAGAACCCTAAAAAGAGCAAGAGAAGTCCAAGAAGAGGCAGGAAGCTAGACTATGCAAAGTCCTGCAAATAAAATGGACTTGCATTAATAGTGGCAACATGAAGTCATAAAAAGCGACTCCACCTAGTAGAATTTTTAACAGAAATTTCTAGCTCCTGTGCCACATGGATGGAAACAGGGCAGGGGTGGATGCAATGCACTACTGTGGCAGGGATCTAGGTGAGCAATAATAATATCCCAAATCTACCTGTTTATAGAAAGCTATGTTTTTTCAAACTTAACTGAGGATGAGTGCTAGTAGAAGCACAGATTGCTAGGCACAAAGCCAACAACTTACAACTTAGTGAGTACGAAATGATGTCTAAGAATTTGCAGGTAAGACTAAATTAAGATTCATGAGATTTGGAGATTATCCTGCATGAGGCAGTGGGTAGCATAATTATTTTTATTAGTGAAAAAGGAGAGTAGGAGAGGCTGAGTTGGAAAAGGAGATAGAATGATGGAAGCAAAGTTTGGGACCATGTAATCGTTGGTTTGGAAGATGGAAGGAGATGATATGCCAAACCATATGGCATCCTCTGCAAGCTAGAAAAGATAAGAAAATGGACTACCTCTTATAAAGAGTGCAGCCCAGCAGACATTAGGGTTTTAGCCCAGAAAGACTCAATTCATGCTTCTCCAGACTATATGACTACAATAATATATATATATATAATACTATATATTATATAATAATAATTTGTGTTGTTTTAAATTACCAAATATGTAGGAATTTATTATACCTGCCACCAGAAGCTAGATATTATCAGTTCCCATTGATATATATCTTCCATGGTATATGCTATTATCACTGCATATAGAGGCTTATAAAGGCTTTATGAGTAGTACTGCCTCATGAATTATTTGTTTGAGGATATTGTCTCCAAGTATATAGTTTATAGTTTCAGTCACTTTACAGTATCTATTGACTTGTACAAAGTATTTTGTTTTAACTTATTCAATTCTTAACTTTTTCTCTTTTATTTATATGTTCTCATTTTATTTTTATATGCATAATACAATATCCTTATATCATTTATGGAGTGGTCTCTTCTTTCCACAATAATCTCATATATAACATTTGTCATTTTAAGGTTTTTATTACTATGAAAGCATAATACTTGACTTTGTTCTGTTATTCTCAAAACCACACTGTATTTATTTCAACAAGTATATTATAAATTTCAATATCCATTAGGCCAAATTTTTTAGGTTTTTTTCTTGTTCTTAGATCTGTTTCGTTCTATGTTATGAAATATGTTATGTGTACTGAAATGTGAAATTATACTATATTGTTTAAAATATAAAATATTTGTTTTACTGTCTTCACTACTCATATTAATAAACAGAATACTCTGAAGCTTTGCCAATCCACTGTGTGTCTCTTCTTCAACACAATCAAGAGAGGTAAATAGTTTTCTAAATTTTCTGTTAAGTGTTTTCTTATAATTTGTGTGATATTTCTTCTCTTCTGTGTACAGCCCTAAAGAATCTACCGTATGCATGCTTTGATTTGCCTACTTTAGGTAAGCATCATATATTTATTTCAGTCACATTATATATTTGTTTATGCATATAAATAATTTGATTTTATTAAATATTAATTAACATAGACAAAGAATTTGTCAAATCTTTCTATTACTTTTATAACTTTGGTTCAAAATATATCTCTATGTAAACTAATTTTAGTCAGATTTTCATTGTTATACTAGTATTATCCTTATTTTTCTGTGTTGACTAAATGTGCTCCAAACATGAATAAAAATGAATGTTGAATATAAATGATGATAATTTACTTGGACTTAAAATTTTTAAAGCCTATGGTTTTCCCTTATAATTAGGTACCCAAAGGAAATGAAAATATGTTTACACACAAATTATACATAAATATTCATAGAAATAGAATCTATAATAGCCAAAAATTAAAAACAACTCAAATGTCTACCAGCCAATAACTTTTATTTGTCCAAATAAAAGTATATTAACTTATCCTGATTTGTGCACCTTTGTGGGTACTGTAAAAATGATTGAATTGTACACTTTGAAAGTGTTAGTTGTATGCATGTGTAACATCTCTCAAATTTGGTAACAAAACAAAGAAAAATAGTGAGAAAAAATAAGGAAAATACAAATTTAAATATTCAAAATATAAAAGCATATGAAATAGGTTTTCACCTCAATCTTATAAATTATTTGAATTAAATGGCAATATGTTAAAATAACAGAATTTAAGTAATTATACAAAACACAAGTACATGAAAATCAACTATGTTAATGTCAATGTTTTTGTTGGTGAAATTTTCAATAAAAGAAAAATATTCCTAAATAATTTCACATGCCTTCAGAAAAAAAAATAAATAAAGGAAGACTAACTATGAACTATGAACTAACTATGGGATCATGGCAATAAATTCAGACAAAGACATAGCTACATCACAAATTAAGCTTATTCACAATTATAGATGCCTTTGAAAAATTTAGTAAGCTAAAAAATAATGTGTAAAGGGGCTGGGCATCTAGCCTAGTG
>RJWT010044087.1:0-11847 GCA_004365215.1 Cuniculus paca
AAAGAGGTTTATTTAGCTCCTAGTTCAGGTCAAAGAACATGGCATGGAAATCGGCTAGGCTTTGTTGAGGACCTCATAGTAGATTGCATCACAGGACAAGAGAGGTGACATGGCAAAAGGATGAACTGAGGAAGCTGCACTCACTTACCAGCAACCCATCCATGTGAGAACTATTCTAGTACCAGCAGACCCACTGCCTCAAAAGGATATCTTTATTCCAGTTGTGAGGGTGGAATCCCACCATATCAGGGTCCAAGCCTAGGACCACCAATCTCCTGCTCAGAGGTATAACAATAGAATAAAACACAGACAAAAAAACATATTTTAGTTACAAGGAGCACCGGGAGGGTCAAAGCCCAACAACAGGCTAAGACCATGAGGCATGGTGTCTTTGGCTTTTATTAGGTGACAGCTTGATTGGGGGTGTGCTGGTGGGCTGCAAGAAGCAGTAGGGGTGAACTGCTGAAGTGGGCAAAGTTCAAGAAGTGAGGAATGATGCATTTTTGAGAAATCACATAGGAACAGATCATGGTTAACTGGTAACCTGATTGCTAACTGGATTACTGAGCTAGGCGGAATTTGTACTAGTCACAGTCCTCAGCTGCCATGCTATTTTGCTTTGAGGCACCAGAACTTCACAGGCTGTTGGCTGGCCTGGGCTCTGGCTATTGGCTTAAAGATAATCTGATAAGTCAGTGTAGGCCTCACCAGGAGCCATGTAGGCCTAGGACAGACTCAATTTATTTTTGTGCCAATTTAATAATATTAGTTATTGCCTGCTTGTACCATATCAAGCTGGTCCTCAGCACTGCTATCTAATTGCCTTTTCCTAGGCCCCACCTCTTAAAGTTTCTCCCATCTTAACACCACACTGGGGAATGCTGGGGCACAGATCATATCCAAACCACAGCATAAAGTCACCTTCCAGGAATGGAAAGAGCAGCGACTTTAGTTCCATCTCTGTAACCTAGAGCAAGGTACTCAATGCTTTAAGGTTTCGGGCTGCTTCAGCTATGAGATAAGAAAATCGGGTCAGTGATGTAAAAATGTTGTTTCTCATTAAAAAAATTCTATCATCTGGCTAGAATAAGCTTAACAGAAAGAATCTCCTAAATCCTTCCATGAATTAGAGTGACATTGTTTCACCAAAACTAAAGACAAACTTGGGGCTGTACCTTATGGTCCATGGCTCATGTGGAGAATTATAATGAAAATGAAGACCTGGTTTGTTTTTAATAGATTAAAATTGCATGGAAAGATAAGCATGTGTTGTCACTTTCTCAGCATGCAATTCTCCTGCTGTGAACAGTCCCCTCTTTAAAAGAGAAGAAAAGTTAAACAAAGAACTAACCAGAGATGAGAGTAATTCTATGCACAAATCTATTACTTCCAGGTACAGAAAGACATTAGCACCTGTAAAACTATGAGTCTTGCCCAATTAAGCAGTCCCTGATTGTAAAAGTGTCCTATGTAGAAAATAGATTTTTAGATTTTTGTCCATTCTTCTATAATTTTCCATTGTCTTAGATGTTTCCAGATTTCTTTGATAGAGGTTCCCAATAATGCATGCAGTACAAAGTTGTTTTGTTTACAACAGAGCAACTACTGTTTTTCAACCAACTGGGTTTCTTATTGTAGTTTTTAAAATAATAGTATTCCTCATCCACTAACTTGAATAATTTCTTCCCAACCATATACCCCTCAATATCATCAGAATTTAATCCATCTTGAAAATTTCCATGTAACAGAAAAGTTTTGTTCCCCCATTTTTAATGAGACCTTACTAAAGATTTCACCAATACTCACTGATCACCATTTTTATGCTTATACCAACCTAAACAGTGGAAATATAGAGATGACTACTATGCAGATTCTCATTTTAATAATCTCAAAATCAGTTAGGAAGAAAGACAGGTAAAAATGCATTAGTAAAATAATAATCTTTTTATTATAATACAAGAGGTACCTGCCATTATAATAACATCTACACCATGCGAAAAGAGCCCAGGGAATAGAGTCAAGCAAATAGAGATTTGTCAGGAGGCTTCAAGAAAATAGTTATATAAGTGCTGGGTTTTTATTTTTCTAGGTGCACAAAGTAAAGAAGAGAATTTTATGCGAAATTAATAGTATGTGAGAAAGGAAAAAAAGACCAAGCGTGCATTTTTTAAAAATCCTTCCCATAAAATATCGATGCACATTGCTCTACTTATTTAAATTTTTTGACATTTTCAAAAGGTTCTCTTCTCTTATATGAGTATATAATTTGTTAGAATGAAAAGTTATATCTACTGGTGATTATTCCAAAAAGAGAAACCAGGATTTAGGAAATGATAAAATACATTGCAGAAAAACAGAAATTTTACATTAAAACCTTAAAGGAGGAAAAAATTTTTAAATCTATTAGTACTTAAGTCCTCAGTGGCTAATGAGGTAAGGAAAACTCTGTAAACTGAGGATAAAGAAGGAACAATAACATTTGGCAATATATGAAGACAATTCCAGAATCATAACATGAGACTATTCATCAACTAGGGAGAAGCCTAGACTAGAAAAAAAATATGCCTTAATATGTGTATTAGTAGCAAAAGAAAAATGTATAAGGATCTCTTTTAAGCTGTTAAGAAAGAAAGTTTCAAGTTTGTAATGAAGCAAGAATAAGTCTCTATCATTAATTATGGAAGTCATATCACTGATAATATATTTAGAGTTTTGTCTTTATAGTAATGAATGTTATTGGAAAAGAGGGCTCAACCTGGGCACAGTGGCACAGGTCTGTAATTCCAGGACTCAAGAGTCTGAGGCAGCAGGATTTTGAGTTCAAGCCCAATCTGGGCAATTTAGTGAGAAAGGAATATGGGGGATGAGTGAGAGAGAGGAAGAAAGAAAGAGAGAGAGAAGGAGAGAGAGCTCATATAGTGTTTTTAGTTACTATCTTTTTTTTAAAGGAAACTACCAGCTTCATCTCTTAAGTACATATAAAAGTCTACTCCCTACTACTTGATATTCCTTCTAGACTATGCTGATTTGACTAGCATGTATCAGGATCCCTTGTGGTCTCAGAGAAACTGTGCCTTCCTACACATTTAGATTTACAGGACTGTTCATGAATGGCAAGTACAATTCAAAGAATATTGCAGAAGAAAGAGCTTAAGACCTGGACCACTTGCTTCTTGGCGGTTTCCTATTGTTAGACTTTTTTGTAAACGGTTCTCATGATATCTATGAGGTGGGCTGACATTAATGGAAACCAGAAGGCCCAAAGTGAGCTCACTCTGAGGGTTGGGTAAGCATAGTTCAACATGGGTACACAGAGTTTGGAGAAGAAAAGCTAACTTGGCATAGCATGTAATGAATGGAGTTTTTCTAATATAACAACCATGCTACAGGACCAGCGACTGTACCTGAGGGTACATTTCTCAAAAAACTGTCACTTTAGAAGCTCAAGGGTTAAGCCCCTACTACAGTGTGTGCACATGAATAAGGACCTTAGTTCTAACAAACACACGGAAGGGGGGTGTACAAGAAGCAGAGTGCTGTGAGTTTACCCACTGATTTTTCTTCCTGTATTTCAACTGAGGCCTAAATATTTAAAGAATTGTAAGTAACTTAAATGATACCTATCCAGGTGCTGAAACATTCACTATAAACCATAACTTTACTTCAGGTTGTACAATTGTGATTTTTTTCTATCCACTGGTCCTATGCCTTCACTCCACAATCTTCTTTCTTTTATTCCAACTGAAGTAGCTGTGCTTGTCATCTTCTCTATCTCATCCCTGTCACAAAATTAGGGTTGAAAAGAATTGCAGTGATATGATGCCAGGAATCTGCAAAATCCAAGCAATAGGTAGAGTCATTTGTAAAATTCTTACTTGTCACATATAGCACTTTGTACCCAAGTACCTGGCAGTGCCTGGGCTTCCCTTCTGGAGAAGCTTACGGGTTATGGGCCCTGCATGACAATCATTTCAAATCTTGGTAGAGAGCAACACTAAGCCACATGGCCTCATCACACAACAGACAGAAAACTGAGAGGTGAAAACGTGCCAGTGAGGGGGAGTGCACTCATCTCAGGAGCTCTGACTGGAGCCCAGTGTCATGAGGCACATGGCTAAATCCCCCACTTCCAACCCCACTCCCACGCCCAGTCACTAGCTCAAGTCTTTCAGAGCAGCAACGACTGAAACCATAAACAGAAGTATGACTAAGTAGATATTTAAAAGAATTTATTAAATATGGCTAAATGACTCCCTGCTTTCTCCTGTACTTGCAAACCATGGAACACATGAGTATTCAGCTGTATTTGTCAGCATCCATACTTCTTCTAAGTTACCTGGATTCTTATAAAATAACAATAGTTTCCCATTCAACCATAAAAATAAATCCTGAATGCAAAGCTAGGAAAATGCTTGTTTCAAATGCAATTTTTAAATATAAAGAATAATTTTAACCAGGCTTGTTTTTATAAACAAAAATATGCACAAAAGGCATTTGGAATTGAATGAATGTATAAATGTAAATGTTGCATATATATTAAATGCCATTTAATCATCTCAGTTGAATTCATTCTAAGAGGAAAAGATACACTACCTGGTTTTGATGGTCAACATATGTCTAGATGTTTTTATGATGGCATTTTCATAAAGCCCAAGTATGAGTTACTAATCCATTTGCCTTAGAGGGACATGGATGAATAGTTGAGTCTGTTATTTGAGTTGACAGAACTCTGGACTAACCATACTATCAATAAAGAACAAGATGGAAATAATTCTACATTGGAAGATCTGCTTTGTGTTGGGTCTCTACATGAATTCTTTCCCTGATTTATAAATCAGTTTCTTAATTACCATGCTTAGTTCCTGGCAAGCCAAATCATTTTGTCTTTTTTAGATTATCTAGAACAAGAATTACATGGTGAACTTTTCATTTTCTTTTTTTTTTTAATGTACTACATCAGAGCAATAGAACGAAGTTAATCTGACTAGCCTAGCTTTTTTTTCTAAACTGTTTCATCTTCTTATTGATGTCTTTTTTACTAATCAAGAATTTTTTCAAGGTTAAGATCCATATTGCTAAAAGTTAAGCAGTTGATGCTATTTTAGCTATAAACACAACAGACACACAACTTCTTTAGATATTTTTATTCAGAAACATTTTATTTTCCTAATTGGATCAATGCTTAGTAACATAAAATCTGCTCTAGTAACCATGAAAAAGAAAAAACAGACCAAGAACATTGTATCAATTTAGACTAACAAAAGACATTTATTTCATAAAGTAGTAACCAACACATAATGTTATTGACTAATGGGATAAACATCAAATAGGTAAAATGTGTAGTCTCTTATGAGAGAAAAATGTCATCTTTTTAAAAGTACTTTCAGTTTCAAAGAACTACAGAAAATGGTAATTTCAAAAACAACAGTGTAATGAGGTCAGCATTGCCCTTACATCAGGGCAAAATAACAAGAGCATTTTAAAAGTCCAGCATGGTGGCGCACACTTGTAATTCCAGCTACTTAGGAGGCTAAGGCAAGGGGATCTCAACTTCAAGGCCAGCCCAGAAAACTTAACTAATCCGTGTTTCAAAAAATAGAAAAAAGAGCTGGGAATGTAGCTCAGTGGTTAGGTGTTTGCCTAGCAGATATGAGGACATGAGTCAATCCCTAGTACCGAAAAACAAAAAGAGTTTAGAAAGTTCTGCATATCACCAACTCATGCAGAAATATATGTACTAAAGGACACATAAATATCTTGCTTACCCAAAATCCAATATGCATTGCAACCCATAACCAGTGATGAGTTGAAGTTTACCAAGAAGGTCAAGAGGGAGCTGATGTGCAGTGTGTGCTGATTCCCAAAGTGTAAATACTCCCATCATAGCTACATGCAAGCTCCAATATGAGATTGCCATCTCAGAGCTGGAAAAGACATCATTAATGGTGCCGGCTCTGGCACATCCATGACCCTAACCACCTCCTCTGGTGACTAAAAACCAGGTTACATGGCCTTCTCTGTTCTACTAGAAAGGGACAACTACATCCAAATGACAGGAAGTTTCCAGTCCTGACTTTCTGACTCTGTCACAAATAGACCCTGCTTTGGAGTGCAAGGAAGATCTGACAAGTGGAAGCATTTAGGTCAAAGAAAGGACAAATTAATTTGTAAATCTTTCCTGTATGATGGCTTGAATGGTACAGATTCTTGCATGAAGAAATTTCATATTTTGAGCAAAAATAACGTAGTGATTTTTCAGAAAGAAAAGTAATTTTGTGAACTAAATTAATAATTATGAATTACATGTGTCTTATTTGATCTCTCATCCAAATATCACTAGTGTATCAACAGAACATTCAAACTAGCACAAGAATAAATTATCTTTGATAGTTTGTCAAATTTTAGTCATATTAATAATATAATTTTGCACTTTGACTTTATACTGTCCTATTTTATTTGTCAAGGTAGAATGTTAGAACATATTTTATTTAACAAATTAATAATTTATGCCTTTATTCTTTAGACAATAATATATAATTGGCTAAATTATTTATGAAATCACTGTTCAATATTGTCAGTTCAATATTATATTTGTTATGCAATATAAATTAATCTTTGAGGATTTTTTAAATGCTTAAAATTACAAAAATATATGATTATAAATTTGAATTTTTAAGGCAAGTTTCAGTTTTCCTCCACAATTGATTAAAGCATGCATCCTGACTATAAACGAACTCATTTAAGCATTTGCACTGACAGCATTTAATGGCTGGAACCAAATTAATAACTCCAAAGACAGTAAGAAGACTTGTACTTTCTTTGAAATTTTCTGAATTCCAAGTTCTTTTCTCTGGAATAACTTTTCATCCAAAAACTATGGATTTGCTTAATTGGAAACTATGTGGAAATCATGGTTCTGCTATATAACTCAATTCAAATAAACTTCCTAAAGTCTTAAATACCTGAATATACAAATAAGGATAAAACACAGTGCATATCTGTATTGGAGATTTTGGTGTTTTATGAAATAACGTGTTGCAGCATCTAGCATGACCTGGACTTTTGTTAAATGTCTTTGTTTTCCTCTCTCACAAGGTAACTTCAATGGAAATCACATAGCACATCTTCAGAGTCTGATGTTACAATTTAATTAACTTTTGATCGCTGGGAGACAGGAAATATGCCTCCATTTATTTTTAAATCTCTAACCCTAAAGTTTAGTGTCTGGTGCATTTCCAGCACTGAACTATACCTTAAATATAAACCTATTCTGTTATCTTTGTGTTGAAAAAACGTGAAACAGTAAGCAGTGTGGGGGCAGCGTAAGTGCTTACACTGTGTTATGATGTGATGTGATGTAAAGCAGTCCAGAAAGTCTTTTATTAAAAAAAAATCCTAATTCTACATCTCATATTCTATTATCACAATGAAATTGCTTAGAGACTTTCTTGGTCTGGCTTTCTTATGAAATACTCCTACGAAGCTTATATATACATTACATTATATATATATGCTTATACATATATAAGTTTATGTATATATACATTATATATATATATATGTACATTCTTTTTAGAAATACAGAAGTAACAGAATCTGATGCAAACAAGTTTTTTGTAAACGCTTCACCAGAACTCCCTCTAGGTATATAGGTACTTGCACCTGATGTTTATAAATAGCTCATCATACAGAACTTCCACAGTAAATAACACTGAAATTTAAAAGAAACAGATATCATGCTTTAGAAGTCATAGTATTTTCCAGCGTCTCATACCAAAATGAATTTTTTGTAATTAGCATTTTTTGTTGCCATGCTGCAACTAGTCTATATTGCTGTGTTTTTCCAGAATCGTAAAAAGAAACTAAAGGAAATAACACTTCATCCTCACTCATCACTCTCATTTCATCCCACACAGAAATGCGGATTAAACAGGGAGATGAAAAATGCAAGATACAGGATATCTGCCAGGATCTGGAGAATTTCAAAAGTTAAGTGGAAAATGATAAAATAAATAAGGTTATCGCTAGGTTTTGTATTGGCAAGGAGGAGCTGGGCAGAGTGGAACAGGGACCATCCATTAGACACATAAGTAACAGAAGAGGTCAAAGACATTTAAAATCAGTTCCCTGAAACCCATATATTAAGTTTTGTTGATTCTCTGTTACTGAAGTTGTTAATGTTTTTTATAAAGTATTTAAGGCAAAGTCCTGAGAGATAATGCTTAGTATATTTTACACCATACACAATGTAAGTTTGGCCATATATGAGCTTATTAATGTCATTGGGAGTGGAAGTATCTCATGACAGGTGCAGGTTGAGAGCCCGGAGCACAGCCGTCTTCTGGTGAATGAGTACAGTGCCAGCCATCTGAACTCTGGCTGTTCTGCACACAGAGCGTAACTGCCTGTTTAGTGTCTACACATGGTTCTCTCCCTTGTTCATAGCCTAATTTTAGGAGATAATTTCAAGGTATTACACAGAGTTGTGTTTGTTTGTTTGTTTGCTTATTTGTTGGTTTTGAGACAGGTTCTCACTCTGTAATTCAGGCTCGACTTGAACTCACTATGGAGCCCAAGCTGGCCTCAATTTGATGGCAATTCTCTTGCCTCAGGCTCCTAAGTGCTGGGATTACAGGGTATACCACCACACTGTAGAGAATACTTTTTAAAAGTCCTTCATTGAAAGTAGCAAGGAGCAGAAACGTAGAAGTTGGTCTATACTTACTGTCAATTTCTTTGTTTCACAAAAGCAGATAGCCTAGGAGAATACTGTAGCTGCTAAAGAAACTTCAGTTGTATTGCTGCCTAGTGCAAAGCACTAGGTTAAATCACGGCTACCGATGTGGCACCTTATGATTGTCAGCACATTTGCACAGATGTTGCCTCATTTAGTATTTACAACAATCCCCTAAGTTATCAACAGAAAGCACTTCAGGGTTGGGGGAGTAGCCCAGTGGCAAAGCATGTACTCAAACCATGTAAGGCCCTGGGTTTAATACCTAGTGGAGGAAGGGAGAGGGCGGGGGGAAGGGACAGAGGGAGAGAGCCTGAGAGCCAGGGAGCAAGGGAAAGGAAAGGAAGCTAGTTCAAAGAAGCAATTTACTCATCTTTTAACTTGGGATCTCTTGAAAATTTTGTTTCCTGCCCTTTTTTTTTCCATTTCAAAATCAACTTTAGACCACATATTTAACTAGTACAATAGTTTTCATCTTTTCACTTTTGTTTTCATGCTTCATTCAAATTTTTCATCTAAAATAATTGTCACTGTGTGTGATGGCTAACTTTTTACATGTCAGTTTGACCAGGTTAAGGAAAACCTATGTAGCTGGTAAACTCTAATTCTGGGTGTGTCTGTGAGGATGTTTCTGAAAGAGGTTAAATTTCAACCAATAAACTGAGTAAGGAGATGTGAGTTCACCAAATAGGTATTGTCTTTCCATCAAAGACCCAAATAAAAGAGCAAATTTATTCATAGTCTCATATTCTCTCTCTCTCTCTCTCTCTCTTTCCTTCTCATCTTCAGATACTGGAACTCGAGATTTTTCCCAGCTTATAAAATTGCATGTTGTGTAATTTCTCATACTCCATAATTATGTGCAACAATTCTCATAATAAACTTCTGAGCCGGCTATACAGCTCAACAGCACAGTGGCAAATGCAAGGTCCTGAGTTCAATTCCTGGTACCAAAAAATAAAATAAAGTATATTAAAAAATTATTTACACAGATACATATTTTTTCATTTCCTATACATTCTTCATTATCTAAGGTATGCAGGAAAACAACCATCATCTAATTCTGCCTATTCAGACCAGTCCTGCATAGGTGGCCAGAATTTCCAGTTTGCAAAGGGCATCACTAGTCAAGGGTATTTAGGAATAGTGTGCCCTGCACTCCCCATACTGTCCTGTTTCAATGAATAAATTGTTCCTTAGAACTAGTCAAAAATAAGAGAAAGAGATCCTCTCTCTCTTTAAAGTCCCTCGAAGAACTTACCTCCACTAAGCCTTTTCCAGCCCCCTTGTCATAAAGACTAGCTCATGAACTAGATCACTGTTCTCAAGTTGCAGTCCTGAGATTCTAAAATACGTCTCTATGCCAGCTTCATTAATTGTGATGGGGAAGGAAAAGGGGGCCCATCAGCTAAAATGGCATGTTTTCAACAGGTCATTTAACTTTGAAATACAACTTATTATCCTGTATTTATTCTGCTATTTTTGCACTGTTTTTCTTTGGCAAGAGCATCCCAGACACCATTCCACAAAATTTTGGAATCCCATAATATATTAATAGCTGTTCATTGAAAGCTCTTTCTTTATTATGTTTGAGAAACCCCACAGTAAACAAATTTTTTAAATAAATACTTACTAAGTCATTTAACATTCTAATGTGTATTTTATATCATTGGGGGTAGAAAGGTAAGTTACATGGAATGTTTTCAAATTGACTTGACCTTAGAGCACAGTTTGAAAAACAGTGGTGTAGACATAGGTTTAGACTAATATAAAATGATTTTAAGAATGTTCTGTATATTATAGTTACTAACAAACATTTATTTTCCCCAGCCACACACTAACTTAGTGATAAGTGACAAACAGAGAACTAATAGGTTTAGTAACAGAGCATTTTGAACTAAAGTAGAAAAGTATGCCCTAAGAAATTCACCTAGGAAATCTTATGAGGAGGAAATCTTATGAGGAAGTAGTTGCCACATGCAGAATGATTAACTTTCTCTTCAAAAGAATGTGCCTCACAAGTTATTCTGTTAATATGAACTGGTATGTGTAGAACAGCAACTGGCTGAAAGGATAGGGAGGTAAATTCCTGCGGCAATATCTCCAAAACTGCAAATGAAGCAGGTTCAGGACCAACATAGTTTATGAATATATACACATGTGGGTGTCTGTTATGACATGCTGTGTAGTACCTTGAATGTGCTTCAGTTTTGTAGTGCTTACCACAGCTCTGTAATTGTTTGTTGTCCTAGTTGTTGTTTCCTACAAATCTGGAATTTATTAGGGTTTTTTAATTTAATTTTGGCAACTCCCCAAAACTGATTATGTCTCCCACAAAAGCACATATGTTATATAGATATGCCAAGAATCTCACGAGAATTTTTAGGACAAGTAAAATCACTAGTCCTTTCTGTTTGTTTGCTTGAATGCATTTTAAAAATAATACTATCTGGTCACAGTGATGATAACATGAATTTTTAATAAATATACAACTAAGGTTTTTTCTGTGTAAGCCATTTTTATTCATCTGGTAAAGAAAATTTATCTCATAAATATTTAACACATCAAATTCTTATCTCAGGCTCTTATAAGGGGGGAATTTGGTGCTTCAATAACTAAATTTCCTCCTGGCCCAAGAAAGTTGTTGTATTCTAAATTAACCATTACAGCTCTGAATCTAAGAGAACTTTTTGTAATGACAGATATGTCTTCAGGTTTTAAACTTTATTTTTCCATTAAATAGTATAATACACTTCCTCTCTAGTAAATTAGAAACCTTCATATTTATATTTGTAACATATTTGTCCTATTCCATCTTGTTTTTTCACAGTATATTAGGTCTATTTTCATCAGTTATTAAGTTTAACTAGCCAATTACCACCTGACATTATTTTTAGAATGAGGGTAAATATAAATAGTATATAAATAAACAAATAATGGATAAATATTCTTACATATTTTTCTTGTTAAAATATTTTCCAAGCAATGTACAACTATACATACTTTCTCATCCCAAATACAGTACATGATAGTATCTTTTGAGTTCTCCTCTAGAAATCCAGAAAAAATGACAAACCTAGTAAGAAATCCAAATGTGAAATATATAACATTTG
>RJWT010044088.1:0-11853 GCA_004365215.1 Cuniculus paca
TGCAAATTTTATTTTTACTAAAATAAACACAATGTAGAAATAATTACCATATGAAATACATAGAAATACTATTGTGACATTAAAAATAATATATATTTCATGCTTAAGTTTTTCATTAACCAGTGAAGCTATTGAATGAATATTGCACAAATATTATACTTCTTTTAACAGCTGCCATTAGTTTGATGGGGAAGACAAATATGTAGAAAGATAATTTCACCATGATGTATTAAAAAGTGTTCGCTGACACAGGAGATTGCTCAGTGCGCAGGGCGAAATTGCTCATGATTGACACATACACTATTATTATAGTGGCCTCATGTTATGGTTTGTATAGAGATGCCCCCCCCAGCCTCATGTAGTCATGGAAGTGGCTGAATCTAATGTTTATGATTGATTCGTTGTGTAGCACTGGGATTGATGGTGTGAGTTCTACACCTGCCTAGGGGTGGAGCCAACATACAATGTAAGGTCAGAAAAGTGACATTTTTTTTCCCCTCTTTTGTGCTGTTCACACTTGCCTCCTGCAGTCACCATGAAGGGCTGCTCCCCCCAGCCATGCCACTCTGCCTTGGAACCAGCTGAGTATGGACTAAAACCTCCATAACTGTAAGAAATAAACCTCTCCTTCCTTCACTTTGGGTGTCAGGTGTTTTGTCCCAGCAACAAGAGAAAAGTAACCAAGACACCTCAGAACCTGTTTGAGCTATTCCATAGAAAGTCTTGTACTTGTGATTCTTGTATGTTCAAATAGTGACTTGGTTTTAGAAAAGCAAACATGAGAAAATGATCCCAACAGACCTGAATCACTTCACAAATCCTACCTGCTTTAAAAAAAATTTTTTTTAAAATTCCTCACCCCATAATTCATGTGTGTATGTCAGCATGATTAAAATTGATTCATAGAGCTAAATGGATGAAATCCCTCCCTATACATTTTCTTTAGTAACTAGTCATTTACCATATTTTTCTGGTTTGAATATAAAGAATCTGTTAGAGATGATTCATTGTGTCAACTTGAGAAGTTTAGAAGTTTAACTAAGTGACTCAGCAGGGGGCCAGGGTCCTCAATTAGTAAACATTCTGAGCCTGTGCAAGAGGAGGGCAGGGAGATGGTGTGAGCACTACACCTGCTCAGGGTGGGCAGCCTGCTTACAATACAAGGGAGGAAAGGAGTCTTGTACCTCATTTTTTCCTCTTGTTTTTGCTGTCTTCTGCTGCCATTGTTGCCCCTTTGCCATGCTATCCTGCTTTGGAGCCAGCTGATTATGGACTGGACATCCCTACCAACTGTGAACTAAATAAAACTTCCCTTTCTTAATTCTGATTATTGAGTATTCTGTCTCAGTAAGAGAAAAGTAACTAACAGAATCATAGAAATTTTTCTCTTGATAACAGTTTCTTCAATGTAAAATTATTTATAGAAGCAAATCTGAGAATAATGGTATTGCTTTTCATCCTAACCCACACACTATCTTTTACAGAATCAGAACTATTAAAGTGCAGTAGAAAGAAATATATACTTAATATATTCTCCTGTCATTTTCTGCTTTAGATCTTCCTAAACACTCTGCAATTATCAGAATTTTGTACTTCTCTGGAAAGCCATAAATACTACAATATCAATAAGATGAACATTTGAAATAAAGCTTCAGAATTTTCTGACAAAGTAGCAGAGTATTTTTGTAGAAGTATAAGGTCTCATCTTTCTTTCTTTCTTTCTTTCTTTCTTTCTTTCTTTCTTTCTTTTTTAGTTTTTTGGTTTTGTTTTTTGGCTTATGGGATTTACTGAATCATAAGTTAACGCTTAGAAAGTTGAGGTAGGACACTAAACTAAGCATATTCAGATAAATAGGAAAGGATATTCAAGGTAGTAAAGAGAGATGACCAGCTCATAAAGAAAAGATTTCTCAGTTGTGCACTATTATTTGTTGCCGAATTAGCAGACCCATGACCCCTGTGACTTCTTGATCGGTCTCTAGATATGTTAGCTCTTGAAAAGGCTGATAGTCCTGCAATCTCAGAGCTAAAGTGGGTCTTGTATATAATTGAAACATTTAAGAGTGTCTTCAATGGCTGCTTTTGGGCCTACAGGGAAAGGAAAACAAATATAAGCACAATGTGTGATAGCCCCAGTGGTCTGGTTAATAAAACAAAGGACATTGCAGAAAGTTAGTTATCAAAGACCTTAAAAACCTTGTACAACATTGCATTACATACAAAAGCCATTTTAGTTTTGAAATTGCAGGATTAAGCAACCCTAGAAGGTTAAAGAAAAAATATAACCCCAAGGTATCAAGGAGAAATTCGCAGGGGCCTGTTAGATGGCTGCCCTACTGATCTACTAATTCAACAAAGGATAATTGCGAAAAGTTATTGGACACATTTAAAATTCCCTCAAGCACAAGATTTTTATCAAATACTGGCCCATGGGCAGTCGGTCTACCAAAACCTCCTTAAGCTTACACAGCAAAATGAGCATTGGATTTTAATCCTCCAAGGGCTTATATGCAGCAGGTTTGGGGAAAGAAATAATTGTGCTTTCCATCGAAGTAGTTTCTGCCTACGAAAAACCTACAAAAGGATGATCTTGTTTCCTTCATGTTTATCCAAATGAGAGAAAAGTTTTTCTATGCATTGATGCTCTAAAAGAGGCAAATGTCATTTTATCAGTATAGTCTGCAAGTTAAAATCCAGCAGAGGCCTATGATTTTTTTCAATTGCATGAGCCTAGAGTTAGGCCCTATATTATAGTTACATAATAAGAGTTTTCATTCCCTCTGTGGATTTGTAAAGGGCTATTAAAAATGTTTTCTTTTGTTTTTGCTTACTGATAACTAAAGATTGGTAAAGTGCTAATATTTATCCATACTCCTGTCGTTTGAGCTCTGTCCCAATCAAGAACAACTGCAAAATTTGGAATAACAATTAAAATGCACTTCCTTAATAGTGTTAAAATTATGGCAGGTGAAGAAATTTAGACTGTAAGAATAAAGTGAGACTTCCTGCTTCACCTTGTGTCTTACTCTGATCCCTGCTCCTATAACAAAATACCCGAAGCTAAGTAATTTGAAAGGAATAGAGGCTGGACAGTTTGGAGCATGGTGAAAATTGAAGGGGCATCTCAACATCTTATTGTGTGTGGCTCAGGGAGGGCTATTAGCAATGGGGTTCAAGTTTGAACATCTGGAATTTGTTCTGGATCTTTTGGGATGCTGTACATGGTCTAAGAAGTTGTGCCGCCTTTTAAGAGAATTTTTAGTCCCTAGTTAAGAAGATAATGGCATCGGCTCATTTTGATTTGTTATCTACTATCAATGAGTTTATTAACTAACTTTCATGACTAACAAAATACACAGCTGTCAGCTACACTGAAAAATTCTGGGTGACATCATCTAGGCCAGCAGCAACCCTTGGTCTTGTCATGTTATTTTGGTACAAATGAAATCTTCATGTAATTACTCTGAATACTTGCATGTACTCAAGTTTCCATACAAGAAGAAAGAAAACGCACCCCTGCTTCCTGGCTGCTTTGTTTTTAAAACAAAGTCTCACTACATATTCCAGGCTGGATTATGTAGCCCAGGCTGACTTCAAACTTGCAATGACCATCTTGCCTTAGCCTCCTACATGGACTTTTATTTTCTACAATAAAGTATATTTAAATTTTTTTTTTTTACTTTAAAGAATTTCTCTGTGGGCTTCAATTCACATTTTAGATTCTTCCTGGGTCCAGGGGACCCACTTCCTTCCTTCTTGTCTTCTCCATGACACTATATTCCAGCATCTGAACTTTTTCTCTCAGAGAGTCTATTTACTCTGCTGCTTACTGTTCCACCATATTTCTGGAAGTCTGTAATATGATGTCTTTAACAGTTTGCAGGTGATACCTGGGAGGGGAATGACTGAATCAAATGGTATGTTTTCTTTTAGTTTTTTAGAGAAAACTCTGTACTGATTTCAACAATGGTTGTACTAGTTTACATTCCCACAATGTGGAAGGGTTCCTTTTTCACCACCACCCTGCAAACATTTGTTATTATTTGATTTATTAATGAGAGCTATTCTTTCTGGAGCAAGATGAAACCTGGTGTTAATTTAATTTAAATTTCTCTAAAGGCTACTGCAGTTGAATATTTTTTCATGTTTATTGGTCACTTGTACTTATTCTGAGAAGTGTCTATTCATTTGAGTTCCCCATTTTTTAATTGAGTTTTTTATTGTGGGAGTTGTAATTTTTGAGTTCTTTATATATTTTAGGTATTAGTTCTCCAAAATTTTTCTGATTCTGTGAATTGTCTTTTTACTCTTATTTGTTTTCTTTGCTGTGCAGAAGCTTTTCAATTTGCTAAAATCCCATTAATTGACTCTTGCTGCTATTTCTTGAGCAAAGGGATATCTGGAAAGAAAATGTTTATTACTATCAGGCTTCTGAGAATGGTTCTAATGCAAGAAATTAGGAAGCTAGGAATATTTTCAGAATTTGAATCTAGAAACCATAAATTAGACATGAGCGTAAAAATAAATATATTTTAGATGTACAATGAATATTTAGTCCTTGAAAATGGTTACAACATTACTTAATGTCATGGTGAGCAAAATGAAATAAAAAAGAAATTTAAAAAACAGGAAATTATCAGATACAAACAGTAGAAATAATCCACAATTTTACTTGAAAACAGATCCCAGACAGACAGCAATTCAACTGATGTAAACTTTTACTTGTCCCTTTATACCAAGAAGTAAAAAAAGAGGTCTTATCATGTTCCTCCAACCAGAAGAGAATGTAAAAGTAGCTAGATCTTCCAGAAGATTGAAATCAAGAACCTCATGATTCAAATATGAAGCAATTTAAATATAACATGATGAAATCTAAAGGAAACAAATCAATTTGATCATAATGTTGGAAGATTGCATTTTAATGACAGAGTTTTTTTTATTTTACATATCCATTTTTTCTCATATTTTAAAATTTTAAAAATTTTATTAATACATTTGCAGTGCATAATGTTTGCATTCCTTGGGTAGAGTTGGTACATGTACAGTACACATTTGAATTTCTTTGTTTATCCCCTTTGCTTCCATCTCTTGATTCTCTTTCCCATTAAGAATGATCTCTCTCCCTACTTCCTATTATCTATCTTTTATTCTGCCCTTTATTTATACTTTGGATTTTCATATAAGAGAAACCATGTGATATTTAAATTTATGTGGATGATTTATTTCACTTAAAATTATTGTATCAAGGTGCATCTATTTCCCCACAGATGATTCAAGCTTATCCTTCTTTATGGGAAAGTAGAACTCCCTTGTGTATAAATATCATATTTTCTTATCTATTCATCTGTTGATGGATATACAGGTTACTTCCAAGATTAAGTTGTTATGAATTGTGCTGCTATAAATATGGGCATGCATAGATTGTCTGAGTCTATAATAATGCCTCAAATTCCAACTCAGACTCTGACTTTACCAACTCTTACCAATTTTTTAGAGAACAGCATTTGTGAAGATGTAAATAACTAATGGTTTTTAATGCTATCAAGTGACTTTAGAAAAATTCCAGTACATTTAATGTGCTTGCTTTGAACTTTGACCAGATAAAGGAATTTTTAGATATTGAGAGCAAGGTAAGAAGTGATAGTACAGAAGTATTGTCATTTGCTCATGTAATGTACTAGAAAATCAACAGATACATTTTATTGAATAAAACTAGAAAATAGTTTTTTAGTTAAAATTGTAAGGTTAGCTAATTATATAACTAAAATATTAGTATAATAAATAAAATTTTAGGAATAGGAAATTGAAAGAGAAATTGAAGATATATAAATAAGATAATAGTTACATTGAATACCTGGAAATAGAATAAATTGTTATTAAATTTATCAGCCAGTGCATGTTAGAAATATTGCTTACTATTTGATAAAGACCCTCAAAAAATTAAAAGAGTGAGAAGAAAATCTCAAGAATAAGAACAAAGTAGGATGAGGAAGTGAAAAGTAATTTACTCTTCTTTACATTAAACATTGGGTTAATGAATGCTTCTGTTGGCAAACAATTCAGATGGCAAAGACAAGTATTAGGCAAAATTTCGCTTCCATTTGTGTCTTGATTACTTTTCTCTTGTTGCTGGGACAAAACACCTGACACCCAAAGTGAAGCAAGGAAAGGTTTATTTAGCTTACAGTTTCTGGATATTTCAGTCCATAATCAGCTGGCTCCAAGGCAGGGTGGCATAGCACAGGGGCCACACTTCAAGGCAGAAACCAGAGCAAAAGGGAGAAGCATAAGTCTCTGTTCTTCTTTTATATTGTACACAGGCCACCAGAGTGGGTGTAGCACTCACAGAATCTCTTTGGACTCCTTTGCACAGCCTGAGGATGTTTATAAAGTGAAAACTGATTACTTTCTGAGTTTTTCAGTTAAATTTCTAAATATCTCAAGTTGACACAATGTATCAACTGTAACAATTTGCAAACTCCACATTAGGTGAAGAACATGACCACAGGCATTCGCTCCAGAACTGCTAAATGAAATAAGTTCCTGAACTGAGACACTACTGTATTTATTTCTGTTATGATTTACAACTATGAATTGAAAATAAACTGGTAGGGATAACCAATAGGAAAGAAGCTCAAGGATAAAGCTCCTGCTTAAGGATGATTTTAATCTAGATTGCAGAAAATTTGATTCATACTGGCTTACGCCATAAAGACCTCTATTTCAAACAACTCCAAGTCTCTTGGAAAGATAGATCAGGAAAAGCACCTGTATAGTTGAGTGATTCTGCCAGGTTGAATTAGCAGTCTGATGATACAATGATGCTGTGATTTCTTTGCATGTAGATATTGTAACTATATCAGTTGTTGGATTTTCTGTCAGGACCCCTTCAATTGCAAAATGGCTATTGGCATCCAGGTACCCTATCTCAAATGAAAATAGCAATGTTTTGCAAGGATTTCTCCATCTTCTAATAGTTATTTGCCAGGTATAAGTAAATATTTCCCAGAATTTTCTCTTTTATCTCACACACCATGTCTTATATTGATCAACAGCAATGACAATGCTATAAACTTGAGATCTAAGAAGAAGGTCACTTTACTTTGAACTGTATAACACAGAAAGTACCCTTTACTAGAATCATTATTCTGACAGAAACAAAAACAAGCAAATGAATGATGGGTAAGCAAGCTAAGATATTCTCAAAAAGACTCCAAGCAGTGTTTCTGGTATTGTGGAGATTGATAGTTAGCAGATTTTCATTTTAATTCATAATCACAAATTGCCTCCTATTTGGATTCTGTTTCCTCACCTATGAGATTAAAAAGATGATCTAGGACCATAGTTCTCGTCAACCAGTGTGCATCACCTGGAAGGTTCATTCCAGTGGAGCTTATTGCATAGAACTTTCTGAGTTTCTGATTCAGTAAACCTGGTGTTTTGTTTAAAACTTCGCTGTCTGACCAATTTTAAGATGATGTTTATGCTATGTGCCTTCCCTACTTTCTCATCACTGTGAAAAATATCAAAGACTCACAATTTAAAAGAGGAGAGGTTTATACTGGCTCATGGTTTTTGGAGGATTCAGTCCATGGCTGGTTAGCTCTAAGGCAAGAAAGGCACAGTGGAAGAGTCTGGCAGAGAAAAGTTACTTAGGTCACTGTGGCCAGAAGGCAGAGAGCAAAGAGGGGAGTTGGAGTTGGAGATATACCTTCCAGGGTATGCCCAGAGAGACCTGGCTCATCTTACTAGAACTTACCTCTTAACACTTTCCCTCTGAACCCTTCAGTGGATGAATGAGCATTTTGGAGGACATTCTGGATCTAACCTACTGATTTAGGTACTGTCCTGGGGACCTTCACACTGGATGATGTTCTCTGAGAAGCCTTGGTAACTGGAAGAGTGAGTGACAAACAGCAGGTTCAGAATGCTGTCTTCTGAAAGGGAAATAAAGAGTCTAGCTCTAACATTCAATGAGTCTTAATTTTTCTTTAGTCCTAGGTTTATCACAACCACAAATTCTATTCTTTATTCCAATGAAGAGTTTGCATTTATCTACATTCCCTGAGCTCTCATGTATTTCTAAAATTTGATATTAATAATGTCTTGGTTTGATATCTCTAAGCATGCATTATATAAGTGTGTGGCAACAATATGTCTAATTAGTTTGCATTTTAGAAATTAAGCATGTGACACTAACAAAATTCTGCAACCTGAGTTATTCCAATGCTGTTCCACAGCGATCATCATGGAAATGAAAGTCCATCACTTTGAGTAAGGGTTCATGCTGTAGGGAATCTTTTCCCAATCTCATTTTACCACAGAACAAATTTAAGCATTGGCAGAGTATCAAGCAAAGCTCATGAGATGTAATGTCCACTCAGATTAAAATGGACAACAGAAATGATCTCACAGATGAATTCCTTGCATAAGAAATAACCAAATTCTGATTTATAGCCTTTTAAAGAAACATTATAAAACAAAATTAGAACAATTAAGTAATATTCATTGGGAATAAAAAAAATCAAAGTAAAAGAATTGACTTACATGTTGATCTGAACCATAACACAAACAACATTTTAATGAAATGAATTATCTTAAGTAGTTTCTTCCTTTTGTACTTAATGTGAATAATTCTATTGGACATTCACTTTGCCTTTTGATACAATTTTTTTCATCTTATTGTATATGATAATTTGCAAAGAACTATTGCATCATAAGTAATAAAACAACCTATTGTTCAAAAGTTAAATCCTCTAGAGTTAGGGTTTCTCACCTGAAAAAAAAATTGGACAAGAAATGTGCAAAAAGTAGCAAAGTTTTATCAGACTACTTGTTTTCTGATATTTTAAAAACCAGGTGTCTGAAGTTGTTAATATTTACTCACCTTATTCTATTTAGTACCGAGTTGCTTTTTATATTTAAAACTTCATTCTTTTACAAACCATGGTTCTGAATATCATTAAAGATTTTGAATAATCTTGAATAACATATGTTGAAATTATAAACTAAGATATACTGCAGATTTGTAGTTATCAAAACAAAGACAAATCATTGAGTTGCTCTTTGATGAATGATGTCTGAACATTAAATTTGAGATCAGAAATTGTCATGCATAAATTTCTCTTTATACTGTGATTTCTTTACATGTGATGTACATAGCATATTAACAATAAGCATACATGTTCTCACCATTATTTTAACATATCAGTGAAATACATTTTGGATGATATTATTGTTATTGTAAGAATAGTGTGCAGATATGCACCTGAGAACACACATTAGTATTAGGAATATTTGAAGTCAGGCTGGAGGTGGAGAAACACTATGCCTTTAGATCTCAGAAATCTCACTTGAATTTCAGACTTTCCTTATTCAAGGCAGTCGAATTATAACTTATATCTACTATGAAAGCAAAGTTGCTCTTATAGTTGTCACTGAGGACTGCTTGGTTGCTATTTCCTATAGTCAATTTTCTATGCGCACTTGACTGGACCTATAAAAAGTATTTATCATAGTTGATCACACTTCAAAACACTTTTTTCCTTGGTCTCCAGCTCATCACTCATAGTTCCTTTCCTTCTTCACTGACCCTTCCTTCAGTCACTTTACTCTTGAATTTCATAGCTTTCATGTCATGTCTTAAGTGGTATTTCAGAGGTGATATTTCTGGTTCCATCTAAAAGCAAGCAGGTGTGTACATAAATATATCTCCTGTATTGACCTCATCCCTGAACTCCAAACTACTGTAGTAACTTTCTATTCACAGACTTATCTTGTATTTCTCATTGAATTCTAAATCATAACCTATGAAAGAACATAGCAACTTATCTTTTTGTCCAAGGTTGCTTCTCCCACAGTCATTCCGTGACATTAAACAATGATTTGATTTTTCTAGTTGCTCAGGCCTACACATCTGAAGACATTCTCAATCATACTCTTTTTCTCACCATCAATTTTCAGAAAATGGTTTTAATTTAAACTTTAAATAAAATGTTAGTATTGCTGCTATAGTCTCCTAAACTTGTCTAGTTGTATTCCCTTTTCCCTCTGATACAGGAAGGTCTTGGGGAGACAATTGTTAGTGGGTCACAGATGTGCAGTTGGACAGAAGTAACTTCTGATGTTCTTTAGATTGTAGGAAAGCTATGGTTGACAATAATTATTATGTATTTCAAAATTGCTAGTAAACAGATTTTTGAATAACCCCAATACAAAGAAATGATACATACTCACTTGATGAATGTGTCAGGTATTCTGATCTGATCATTCTACATTTTATATATTCATTGAAATGTCATATTGTACCCCATAAATACATGCAATTATTGTCAATTAAAAGTCATATATAAAATGATTAAAATGTGATAGGTATATATACCCATTCCCTAAGATGAATATAATAATTATATATTGCAAACAGATACCAATAAAAAGTAATAGGTACTAAAATATTAAGGTTATGTCAATTCTCTATTCCAAACCCTCCAGAGGCTTCCCATCACATGCAAGGAATACCCAACATGTCAGGATCCACATGGTCAACCCAATTCTATCTCAGTGATAGCTTCCCTCGTTCTCTTAAGCCACGCCCCTTGTTACTCTTCAAATACACTTGAGTCTTGCTTTCCTCTTTTGGAATTTGGCACTTGGTCTTTCTGTTCCCAGGAATGATCTTCCTTCTCTAGAAGAATATTTAAGTCTACAGTAAAATGCACCTTACATGCATGATTCCATGTAAAATTATATCCTTTACTGAAACTTACCAATTATTGTTCCTTTCTTCCTCTTTTATAACAGCATTATCCTGAAGACTTGGTTGTGCCCCTCCAATAAACAGTGACGGTCCAAGACAACTCCAATTTTCTAGTTCTTCAAGTCAAAGTGTTAGTCATTTTTATGCATCTTTATCCTTAACCTTTGAATAAGTGTCATTGGTCCTGTTGCCAGTGTTCTGGGGTGCTTCAGGGTCCTTCTAGAGCCATGCTCTTTTTGTCCTAAAAGAATTCAACAAGAAAAACACAAAGGGCAATGAAGTTTTACATTTATTGAAGGTAGGGAAAGAAGTGTGCTCTGAAGCGTAAGTGCAGGATGATTAAAGCAGGAAAAGAGGTATGCTTTACAGGATGAGAGTGGGCCATTGAAATACCTTACGTTGGCCACAAGGTTAACAGCCACTGTCTTTTCACCTTCCATGCTGATGTCATGTCTGGCTGGTCCTATCAATAATCAGCTTGATTTTGTGAAGGAAGAATTGAAGATAGCATCCTCTGATTGATCCCAGGTGCAGGGCTTGGGCCCATGAGGCCTGGATCTCTGTGATTTACAGTTCACACCTACTTGTCCAGCTGGCTTTCTAAATCCTAATCTCCTGCCTGATTTCCACTTAAAAAGAAATATGCAGACAATTAGAATTCATGTATATGTACATAGCCTTTATAACTTGTCACCAGGTTGGCTGACATTATTTTTCCACCTGAATTTTTGTAGTTAGCATTCTCACTGACATCTCTGCTTATGCCCTTGTTCTCTTCAGTAACTTGCAACAAAATAGTCTAAATGATCTTATTAAAATATATTAAGTCATGTTACTCTACTGATGAGAATCCTTAATGGTTTTTTTTATTCAAAGTAAAATCCATCACCCTGTTACAACAAATGAGTGCCTATGTGATCTCCCACTCTGTTAATTTACAAGCTAATTTTCATATACTTAACTTACTTACTTCACTGTAGCTACACTTCTTGCTCCTTTAACAAGGAAGATATTCTTCTGCCCTATTTTTTCACTCTCACATGTGCTTTCCTCCATTTGTCAAAAAAGCTCATGAAGCAGACATCCAAGGAATTGTT
>RJWT010044089.1:0-11847 GCA_004365215.1 Cuniculus paca
AAATAAAAACGTGGTTCTGGAAAGCTCCTAGGTATTGGAGTACTTTGTGTCACAGCAAGGGACAATATAAACATATGTGTTTTCTCTTAAACTTTCATGCTTTAATATTATGAATAGAGGGAGATTCACTAAAGTGAGGTAAAAGGACAAAGGGACAAGACACTGAGAAGGTACAATTTAAGTAGCATACTGAGTAGTTTCTAGAAGGAAACAATTTCAAAAGGAAACTAAAGAAGGATGCCAGTCAAAATAGTGAATCACTAGCCCAATTTAAAAACTTGGGTAGTGGATAGATTCAGAATCAGGCAATCTGAAAGCTAGAACATTGCAGTCAATGAATAGAGTTTTCTTGGAATTTAATATTTCATAGGTGGAGAAATTTTCAATCATAAGATCAAAGATATGGCCACAGGACTGAAATTTTAATATGGAGTGAAGATTAAAGATATTGGAGTCAAATGCAAATTATCTGAGGGAATACACATTTGCTCTCAATCCATATTGATATCCACAACAAAACTAAAAACATTTGCAACTGCCTTCTCTTTCTCTTTACACATTTCTTTTCAAGTAGCAATATGATTAAACTTATATAACAAGGTTATATTCTAAAACGCATATGCATTTTTTTCTGTGAATGATTTTCTGTGAGACTTCTTGGGCTGTAACTGACTTATTGGCTTGTTTCAGAGGGTAAATTGTTTAGATCCTCTCTCTATATGTATGTGTCAATTGTCCACACCTAGAAGGCTCAGTTTAGTCAATCATTGATGGTCTATATGGATATCTGCTAGTTTGGGTTAAAATTCTTTAAACACAATATGTTTCAGAAAGCCTAACAGGGTCTGAGTTGGAAAGCATTCCTAAATTAAAGCAATGATTACTTCTAGTTAAAAGGCTGCCCAAACTACTTGGATTCAAAGTTTTCTAACCCTGAGAAAAGCTAGAGGATGTGAAACCCGGTGTAGTCATTTTAGTCCAATTAACACTGCCTATGGAAAATTTCTCTTCATACGATATTCACTTTCAGAATACTGGTTGTAAACGAGCTCAACATTTCATTCTTTAATTCATGTAGTGACAAGGATCAACATTTGCAGTTATGATTAAATAGCTTCAGTGTGAAGACGTAGGATATGATGAAAGAAAGCTTCAGATGCGAAAAAAAATGTTAGACTTTGCTATTCTGTTAGAATCAGTTTTTCATAGTGTAAGGTTATTCAGTGTACTTTCTTGTGAAATATTTCATGTTCTATTAAATAATATATTAAAATTATATAAAAATATATTAAAGTCAAATATATGAAACACTGTGCAAAAATATACTTAGATATGAAATCCTTAAAAGTAGAATGCCTTTAGAGAAGTAAAGAAATGACCATGTTTTATTAGGTTAAAAAGATACTTAAAATATACTATGAGACATGATTTATTCACTTACAAAAATATCTATTTTGCAACTCAGTTTTTCAGTATTACCTCATTACATATAAACCAAAGAAATGATTAAAATTAAATTACTTTTGTTGGCATCAAATATTAGAAAGTAGTAGGCATTGTGTTAAGATACTCATGTAAATTATCCTTTTTGTAACTGTAAACTATTTTTATAGAAGAGATTGAAGAATAGGAAAGTTAAGCAAAGTTTCCCATCTAAAAAGTGGTGGAGTAAGTAAACAAGGCAATCTCATCCCAAAATGTATGGCCTTAGTAACAACTGATGCTTCATTAGTTTGAAAAAACAATTATCAATGTTTTAGCTCTTCCCCTCAAAAGGAACTTTGAAAATCTTGCCCTATTGATTTACAGTTATCAATTAAAATAAAAAATTGGTCTATTCACACCGTTCATTTAAAATTCATAAATTTGTACAACTGAAAAATGGAAATCAAGTCTTGTATGAAGCATAAAAGAATCACAACAAAACTGCTAGGTTAGAGGAAAAAAATGTTAATGGATTTCAAACCAGATTCAAATTGCAGTGTATATAGCAAAGTACTGTATGTAAATTAATTGACGTATTAGTCATATATATGTGTGAGTATGGAAAGAACATTAAATATCTGTAGCTAAAAATGTTACCTTTTAATGTCATAAAGATCTTAAATTGGAACAAAGCCATTGAGTGGCAAATGCTGAAAATTAATTCTGAGTTAGCATTTTCTGTTCTTATACCTACTGGTTCAAGATATTTGGAAAGTGCTTGCAACCACATACGGTTGTAATGTTTAAATACATATATTGACATCCAACTTATTTGGAAAGAATAATGTATGGAAATAGTAGAACATGGGAAAATATATAATGCCACATAATTCTAATTAGGTGGATCAAAAAAGTATAGTAGCTCAGGGGGTTCTTTTGATATTCTGTATGAGTACATTTTGCCCCCATTTCTTGAAAACAATTGTTTCGGATGAGCACCAAAACTATAAACAATATATTTTTTATTTAAAAAATAATAAAAGATGTGTAAATATATATAATAAATAAATATAATAAAGTCTTAACATTAATGTTAACTAGCATTAATCTGACCCTTTAAAATAAGAAAGGGAGTGTGACTTGATGGATATAAATATTCAGTTAAAAGAAGAGAGCTGGGTGTGGTGGCACATGCCTGTAATCCTAGCACTCAGGAGGCTGAGACATGAGGATCATTGTGAGTTCAAGACCAGCCTGGGCTACAAAAGTGAGCTCAAGGCCAGCCTGAACGGCATAGTGAGATCCTGTCTCAAAAAGACAAGGGCTGGGGATTTAGCTCAGTGGCCTAAGTTCTTGCCTGGCAAGCATGAGATCATGAGTTCAATCCCTGGTGCCACCAAAAAAAAAAAAAAAAAGAGGAGAATGCCTACCTCTTAGAAGTACCTCAGTGTAAGTATGATCCTAATTATTTAACCATTAGAAAGAACACTGCTAAAAACATACACAGTAGAATGACTGATTTATAAGCAACGTCTTCTGAAGTCAAAAGACTACCCAATAAAATACTGGTCATTTACTTTTTTCTGAGTTTAAAAGTACTAGGGAAATTTTGCTTTACTAATTAAAAAAATCCAAAATTCATAGGAGAAAATCTAGGCTTTGGAGCATTAAGTTCAGTGAATTATATTTTTTCATCGTGCAATAAAAAGCTGAATTACTACCCTTAATGTATGACAACCCATCCGTCATGAATTGGGAAGGACCTGGAAGAGTGGCGCTCCAGACAGGACAGGGAAGAGCCATGTACTCAGCCCCACTTCTGGCCCTGTGCACGTCTTTCATTTTGCTGTTCCTAAGTTTCTTTTTTTAATAATAGATCCGTATATATAATCAAAATGTTTTTTTTTAGTTCTGTGAGGTGTTCTAGAAAATTATCAAATTAAAGGCAAGGGGTGCTAATAAGAACCTTGGGATTTATTGGTGGTGGGTTAGATGTCCAGGTGGCCACATGGAATTTATGGCTCATGTCTGAAGTAGGGGTAATCGTGTGGGACTGAGCACTGTTTAGTTTGTGAGATCTGTGCTAACTCCAGGAAGTTACAGTGCGGTTTTATAATAAATCCAATTTATTCAGTATAAAACAATATGAAAAAGGATATATCTGGAAAGAGACATTGAAAGTTCATAAGATCCATGTACACAGAAGAAAAAACTGAAACAATTAGATTTATAGGGCTAGTTTTCTTTGCATTAATTTGTTAGCACACTTCACATACTTATCACCTTGTTTAGTCCTTACAATTTTGAAAATATTACCTTTTTTTCATAAATATAAAATAACTAAATATGAGATGTTGCATTGTCAAACATCCCACACATATTCCAAACCAAGTCCAAACCACATGACTTCAAATTCCAGAATTACACAAGCCTTAGAGAATAATGTAGAAGGAAAGCAAGCTAATCCAGAGCTTGCTAATAGCTTCTTGGTCAAAACCAAAGACATGATCTGTGCAAGAAACAATTGATAAGCCGAACTTCATTAAAATGAAAAAATTCTTTACAAAGACACTTTCACAAGACTAGAAAGACAAGCTGCAAACTGACAGAAAATATTTGCCAAGACATATACCATAAATTAAAAAACATATGTAAAGAACTCTTAAAACTCAAGAACAAGAAAATAGATAACCTGTTTTAAAAAGTGGACGAAAGACCTTAACAAATTAATAGATATCTCCCCAAGGAAGACATACTAAGCATATGAAAATGTGTTGCACATTATCTGTCACTAGGGAACTACAAATTGAAACTGCGAGATATCATTTAACACCTGGTCAAAATCCAGAACACCGCCAATACAAAATGTGGATGAGTATGTGAAGCCATAGGAACTTTCATTCATTGCTGATGTGAATGCAAAATGGTACACCCAATTTAGAATAATTTGGCAGTTTCTTACAAAGCTATACACAGGGTAACCATATGATCCACTGATTTTATTATTATTTACCCAAAGGACTGGAAAATTTATGTTCAGACAAACACCCACACATGTATGTTCACAGCAGCTTTATTCAAGTTGCTGCAACTCAGAAGCAACCAGTGTGTCTCCAATAACTGAATGCATAATCAAATTGGGGTGCATCCAGGCAATAGAATGTTATTCAGCACCAAAAAGAAATGAGCTATGAAGCCAAGAAGAGAAACAGAGAGAAGTTAAACACACATTACAAAGTGAAAGGCAAACTGAAAAGGCTACATACTGTATGACTACATTTAAATACATTCTGGAAAAGGAAAAACTATGGAAACTTCAAAAGATCACTGTTTTCTAATCAATAGGACAAAAAGGGAGAGTGAATATAAAAACGACAGAGCATGTCTAGGACAGTGAATATATTCTGTATGATCCAAAAATGTTGTATACATGATTATACATTTGTTCAGACCTATGGAATGTACAACATTCAGAGTGAGCCCAGTGAATACTTGAAAAGGTGTTCAAGGCTGGCCATTAGAAAAATGAAAATTAAAACAACATTGAGATTTCATCTTACTCCTGAAAGAGCGGCCGTCATAAAGAAATCAAATAATAAAAACTGCTGGACAAGCTTCAGGCGAAAGGGAAACCTTCTACATTGTGGATGAGAAGGTAAACTAGTACAAACACTATGGAAATCAGTACTGAGATTCCTCTAAAAATTAAGCTAGAAGTTCCATTTGACCTGGTTATTCCTCTTCTAGATATCATCTTCAAAAGTTAAAGATATATTACATTGATACATACATATCCATATTTATATCAGCAAAATTCATAATAGCTAAGTTGTAGAAGCAACTTATATGTCCATCAATGGATGAATGGATGAAGAAAATGTGGGATCTACACAGTGCCACAAAGAAAATTAAATTTGAGTCATTTGTGGGACAATGGATACACCTTGAGACCACAATGTCAAATGAAATAAATCAGATACAAGAATAAATGTCACATGGCTTTTCTTACATGAGTAGCTCCAAGTATAAATACATTAAAGAGAAAAATAAAGATAATAGGAAACATGGAGATCGATCTTTCTTAATTGGGAAAAGGACCAAGAGATAGAGGGAGGAATAGGAAACAGGATGTAGAAGGAATTAAAATGTGTTATATACATGTAGCAACACTCCTCCATGAATGAAATCATTATGTACTGCAAACATGTACTATGAAAAATAAAAATTAGAAAAGAGTGAATTGTAAAGTTTATTTAAAAACAAAACATAGAAAATGAAATTCTAGTCATTGAAAACATACATAAAATAATGTATCCAGTGAACAATTACCCATACTTTCTTAAATATTGGCCAAGGAAGCATAGGGTTCCATGTTTAGAGTAACTTTATCTAACTCCATATTGTTTACAAAATTGTTTACATTAAAAGTAGTAGGTGATCAGTTTGACAACCTCTATTGTCTAATACTATCCAAGATGAACAGCAAGAAACACCTGGCAACACAGTTTTACTGATCATCTCAATGAAAAAAGTTGTTATAAGAAAAAGTAATAAAACATCTATTCATCTTCTAGGGTGACGTAGTTTATATCTTACTTCTTTGTCATTTTGGAGGAAAATTGCATTTAACACAGATCCAACCGAAATCTTCAATTAACAAGTCCTCTCTTAATTTATTAAATAAGAAAAGCCCTCCCCCAAACATACATATTTATGAAATCTTTATACATTTATATATGTAATACATAATTTTCTAGCAAATATTCTAACCTAAGGTCACTCATTCAGAGCTATGCTATCTAGTGACGGCCTAGGGTCCGGCATTGATTCAAAAACTGCTCCGTGACTGTGAGGAGACAAAGGGATTTCACCAAATGGAAATAGACATCATGGTTCACTAAGTCAGCTGATTATTTTTTGAGTAAAACTTTGTCAGTGAAGGAAGTAATACACTGACTTCACGACACAAAAGCAAGGCATCCTATCATGTCCATTGTACAAAGTTCAAGTAGTTAGCACTTTTAAGAAACACAAGCCTGGTCTCCAAGCTTGAATCCTGTAATCAGTAAATGCTTAACTGTGCAAGAGTCAAAATCTTTAATGATAAGCCTCAACTTGCTTTGAAATAAAAGAATGAATAGGAATTAAAAATATATGCACTGAAATAAGCTATTAAAATTACGCAGGGCTGGGGATCTAGCTCAGTGACCTAAGCGCCTGCACAGCAAGCGCAAGGTCGTGAGTTCAATCCCCGGTGCTGCAAAAAAAAATAAAAATAAATAAATAAATAAATAAATAAATAAAATTATGTAGAGTATGCCAAAAGACAAAAGGCTACTTGAGCTAACAGTGTTTCAAGTACAATAAACCACGTTAAAACTAGGAAGCAAGGTAGATCAAAGATTAGTGCAAATTATGCAGCTCAAAGATGAGTTTGGAGTTATACTATGGAAGTGTGGAGAATCAGATATAGATTCCACTTGAAGCAAGGGGAAAATGTTTAAACGTGTTGGGCAGGGGATTGATGTGTTTTCAAGAAAAAACAAAAAACAAAAACCAAAGAAAAGAAAAACCAGTTGTATGTCTTACTGGTAGGGAAATCTACAAAATTGGTAAGATCAATTGTATACATATTTGTACTTCTGAAATCAATCCAAAAATACAGTCTGATTTCTCCTGAACAGTCTCCTAGTGTTTAATTGTGGATCCTCATAACTCAACAAGCTGGTGTTAATACTGAAAGAGAGAAGCTAGGACTGGAGATGTAGCTTAGCAGCTCAAGCCCTTGCCTGTTAAGCGTGAGGTTGTGAGTTCGATTCCCCAGTACCAAAAATAAATACAGAAAGAAAGAAAGAAAGAAAGAAAGAAAGAAAGAAAGAAAGAAAGAAAGAAAGAAAGAAAGAAAGAAAGAAAGAAAGAGAAACTGGAAAACTGACAGCAACAAAGCCTTAACAATATTTGAGATGAAATATCAAGACCTTGAAGAACTTGATCTTCAAAACCTTAACCTATTCTGTCCTTTATATTCATCAACTCCAGGAATATTTGAGAAACTTTGTAAATTGTAAGGATTATTACAATTAAAATTGCCCTTTCTGAGTGAACTAGGAATTTCAATGAAGCAGAATATCTTTCTCAGGAAATGAAATTGTGATATCCGCAACTTGGAATCTTCTATGATTTATAGTATAGAGAAAATGAAGCATAACAGACTAAATTGTTCAGTAAGTTTTAAATTGGACCCATAGATTATGATGTTATGACCATCCTTGTTGTTTAGAAACTCACGTATGCTATAGAATTTCATTTTCATAATTAAATCAACTGAAAATAAAACAGAAATTCCTTTCAAATGTCATCTTAAAATAGTTTTTAGGAATGAGCAACCAGGGAAAGCATCTAATTTGTTCCCTATGCAGCGGAAGATGAATCCGCACGTCAGAAGACACACGATCATGCAGGAGATGGAGTGACTCAAGCCTTCACGGAAACCACGCTTCAGAAGCTGGAAGATTCACATTTTGTATTTAGTTTTATGTTTAGGAGGCACTAACTTAATTTCTTGAGAAAGCCTTCCCAAAAATAATACAATTTACAATGTGAACAAAGAGGAATTGAGTAAGTATGAAAAATACAATACTTCCAAACCAGAAAACAAAATGTTGGATAAGATACAGAATATTGCTATGAAGAAAACCATATGTTTCATGTATTACATCACACTTCTGGTGTAACTATTAAATCAAGATCTTTTACTTTATTGTTTTCAGACAAGGTCTGGCTTTGAACTTTGTAGGTACCACTGGGTCTCGTAAACTCCAGGTCCATTTCCCTCAACTCCCGAAGTGCTACTAGGAAAGAAAGCGTGTGCCATTACACCAGGCAAGAACTTTTATATTTCAGAAAGACAATTTTCAAGCCCCTTCTCTAAAAGTCCTTTTTCTCTTTTGTTTTGTTTTGCTTTGTTTGTTTTTAGTAGTCCATCTATAAGTCCTGGCCTTTTTTCTTGAAGCATGAATTAAAGTGTGACGAATGGGTTAAAATGAGGAGTTAAATTTCTAAGGTTTATTTTTCCTACAAGGATAGACAAACATTAATTTTAAAAACTGAAAGCAAAGATAGCCAGTTAATTTTCTAAATTCATAGTAAGAAATGAAAATTGGAAAATGTATTTCTGAACATAATTCTACACTCAAAAAACACAAGATATTTGATAATAGTCCAAACTAGAAAAATGTTGCCCTAACAAAAGTATAATCAAAATGCTGCATTTTATATCACAAAGTTAAAAATAATTATCCAATTTATATGCTCATAGGTCTAATTATCATGGCATTTTATTTAAGAATATAGGTGGTTAGAGGTACAAGTGAAATATGTTTATTCATTGTTTAAAAATCAGATGAGTTATATAGATCATTAATATGGTAGTAAACTTAGTAGATATAGAGGTTTTCAGAAATAAAACCTTTTTCTAAAACTATGGATTTTACAGAAATCACATACGGGAAACCAGAATTATTGTTCAAAATTTTGGTGAAATTGTGAAGTTTGATCTTAGACCAAAAAAGAGACTGATTTATTGCCTTAGATTTAGCAATATGGAGCTATAAATGTGTATTTTGTCCTCCCAAATATGAGATTAGAGCTTGTATATTTTTCAATTTTTGCTCATGGCTTATGAATTTCTTTAAAGAATGCTTTCACATTTTGGGTTTTTGAGCATAAGGACATTCTTTAAGCATTTGTAATTTATGGATAAAACTTTCAGCAAAACAACAAATGAAATAGAGAATGAAAATAAAATGTTTTTAATTCTACTGGTAGCATAATTGTGTTATTAAATATAATGTTCATATTATTGTATTAGTTGATTCTGTGGCCTGCTTTAAAAAGCTAAATACACAGATTACAGCCAGGCATGGTGGCACAGGCCTATAATCCCAGCACTCAGGAGGCTGAGGCAGGAGGATTGTTGCAAGTTCGAGACCAGCCTGGGCTACAAGGTGAATTCAAGGCCAGCCTGAACTGCATAGTGAGACCCTGTCTCAAAAAGACAAAAAATAAAAATAAAAAAAAGCCACACAAATGACAAAGATTTTAGTACTCCAGTTAGACTGCAAAACTGGATTCTTAATTATAATTCAAAGAAAACATTTAATATACATGCTAGTATTGAAGCAATTAGTGCATTACTTATATCTGTGTAGAAGTGGATTTCAGGGATAGCGGATTGGGAAACAATGTGTAACGCTGTGGGCCCGTTAAGGAGTGGTTTCTGTATATACTCCAAAACAATGAAAACTACTCTAAAAAGACAACATGTGTTTTTACTATATTTCATATTGAGGTAGTGACCAAAGGAACAAGACCCTTTTTAATGGCCTATAAATTATTTTCTATCAAGTCACTGTAATGCTGAATTGCACTCTTGAAGATCATTGTTGGTGAAAGAGTTGTTTTCATTGCCTCTCATGATTCAGAGTAGCTGCATTTGCAAACATTGAAAATATATTCCAGATTTCTTATTAAAAAATGCTAAATCTTTCCGAAAGAATGACTCAGAGAGGCAAAATAGTATTTATATCTCCAATAGCTGTGCTTTTAGTAACTATTTTAAAATCTGTTTGCAAATACATGTCATTTCCTAGACTTTCTATACAAAAATGCACTGACTGTGAATATAAATCTAGTTGGGAGTGTCCTCCATATTGACAGTTTGTGAAAATAGTCTATTAAATTGTGTTGCAGGTATTGTAGGAAATAATACAAAGTTGCTCTCTTTACAGAATTCATGTTCTATCTGAGAAAGGCATGGTGTAAGTATATGAATACTTCAAACAGTGTAACAGAATTTAAGAAATGTCAACTAGTAGATGGAAAAATGAAAACTACATAGTATTAATGCTGTAAGTTTTCACAAAGGGAGAACATTACTGTGTGAGGGGGTGATCAGTTTTCAGGCTATGGTTTTAAAAATATCTGTGAGTGCCCAGAGAGAGGGTGATCGGGGATACAACTGAAAATACCATTCATTATGGAGAGTGCTGGAATTTAAAACCTGGATATCGTACACTTGCTGAGTCTTATTTTCAGTTATATCTGCATGCCAGTTAACTGGAAGATTGGGACTGATCACAGAGGCAAATGAGTCTATAAAGTAAAATCACAGGAGTGACCAGCTGGCAAGCCAAAAAGCATGTCGACAATAGCAACGGATAAAAGCATATCATTTTTAGGGTAGCATAGTTTCAGAAGTTGAGTAGTATGTGATATGAATAGGACCAGATTCATATATCCAATCAGTAATTAAAAAGTATTTGAGCACTGTTAGATATTAGATTCCTTCCTAGTAAAGTTTTTCAAATATATCAGACACAGATCTTACACTAAAAAATCCGCAATTTTTCTCCTTAAAAAGTTTTATGTATAAGAACTATAGTACATTAAACCATGTAATATAAGTACTAATGTGAAAAGACAATTAGAACAACTCTTGTAACTCTTCCAAACCTCGTACAAGAGGTGCTTATGTTACTTAAGTGGTGCAAAAGGTTTTGAAATATTTATTGGCTAAAATAACAGTTCTAATATATTGGCGGAGCTAAAAATTTGTTCTTTTAAAAAATTAATTGATACATATTTTTCAAAGAGTTACATGTAGCATAAGTTTAGCTGTGTTCATAAAGAAATATTTTTGAATTATGTTAAAGTAACATTACTAGTACAATAAGCAGAATAATTGGTTTTCCTATATGATCATATACTGTATTCAATTTTGAGCTAAATCATTCTGTAACGACACATAATTAATATGGTTTGATAAATGAATTTTTCCAACATGGGAGTAAAATTTTTAATTTTTGAACAAAATATCCTGTGATTAGCTTCACACTATTATTTTATGACTTATACATTTGAAACTAAGGAAATTTTCAATTTGCTTTTCTCTGTCAACAAGAAATTTTTACTATTAAAAACAATTTAAGTGTGCTTTCAGAAAAGCAGCATCAAAAGTCTCCTATTAAAGAACTGTCCAAAATGCTATTGGAGGTTTCTCTTCCTCTGAGGGAATGAAATTCAGTATCATCCAGGTTTGAGCCGTTACTTTCTATGATACTAAAGTGCTGAAACCAGTATTTTCATGACAAATACAGTTATGCTACTGGCATAATTCCACTGCATATCTCTTATTAGAATTCTGCTTTCAATACCCAGGCGTCCTCAATCTTACTTTTTGTGTTATAAAACTCAGCAAACTATGCCCTCCGTTTCATTTTCTTGTTATTTCAAATGTATATCTGACATAAAATTCCAACTCCTCAGCTGTAGTAGAACAAATTAGGAACTGCAGTCTCCAAGGAAGTATTAACTGTCCTAGTTGTACTGCAAGTTCTATTTTAAGTTATTTTTTCAGATTCT
>RJWT010044090.1:0-11851 GCA_004365215.1 Cuniculus paca
CAGGTAATAAAATCAAAGAAATAGTAAAAACCTACCAACTAAGAAAAGTCCAGCTCCATGGATTCACTGCTGAATTCAACAAGAATTTTACAGAAGATCTAACACTAATCCTTCTCCAACACTTTTAATGAAATTGAAAGGGAAGAAATATTCCCAGAATCATTCCTAGAAACTAACACTGCTAATTCCAAAATCAGACAAAGATTCAACTGAAACACATGACTACAGGCCAATCTCTTTAATGAACACAGACACGAAAATCTTCAATAAGATACTGCCAAACAGAATGCAACAAGTCATCAAAAAGATCACTCATCATGACCAGATCAAATTCAGCTCAGGGATGCTGGGATGGTTCAACATACACAAATCAATAAACATAATACACCACATAGCCAGGCACGATGATGCACATCTGTAATTTCAGCGCTTGGGAGGCTGAGGCAGGAGAATCACCGCAAGTTTGAAGCCAGCATGGGCAACATAGTGAGTTCAAGGCCAGCCCTAATGTATAAAGAGAGACTCTGCCTCAAAAAAAGAACAAAAAGAAACAAACAGCACATAAATAGGAGAAAAAAAATGTGTGATCATCTCAATTGAGGCAGAAAAAAAGCCTTTGATAAAATTCATTCATGCTAAAAAACCTGAAGAAAACAGTTACAGAAAGACCTTTTCTCGATTTGATAGAAGTCATTTACGACAAACCAATGGCCAATTCATACTAAATGGGGAGAAGCTGAAAGATTTTCCTCTAAAATTCAAAAGTCCACTATCAACACTCTTGTTCAATATAGTTTAACATTAGCTAGAGCAATCTGGCAAGAGAAAGAAATGAAAGGAATAAGTACAGGAAAGGGAAAAAAACAAATTATCATTATTTGCAGATGTTATGGTTTGTATATAGATGGCCCCCCAAGCCTCATGTAGTCATGGCAGCGGCTGAATCTAACATTTATCATTGATTCATTATTTAGTGCTGGGATTGTCAGTGAGAGTTCTGCACCCGCCCAGGGGTGAGGCCAACATACAATGTAAGGTCAGAAAGAAGATGTGTTTTTCTCTCTTTTGCACAGTTCACTCTTGCTGCTTGCAACCGCCATGAATGGTTGCCCCATCAGCCACACCACCCTGCCTTGGAACCAGCTAAGTATGGGCTGAAACCCCCAAAACTATAAAAAATAAACCTCTCCTTACTTTACTTTGGGTGTCAGGAATTTTGTCTCAACAACAAGACAAAAGTAACCAATACAGAATTTGGTACCAGGAGTAGGGTTGTTGCTGTGACTGTACCTGACCATGAGGTTCAAGAGCCTTTGGGAATGGCTTGTGGGAAGAGTTTGGAAAGGATCGGAGATGTTGCCTGAAAGAGTAGAGCTGGAACAGCTTAGGCTGTTCTGCATGGGAGATTCTGGTCAGAGCTCTTAGGCTGTTCTGCATGGGAGATTCTGGTCAGAGCTCAGTAGACCAGAAGGCTGACAGAAAGCCTACCGGTAAGAACCAGGCTCGGGAGGTTTTTGCTGGAAAGAAGGACTGCATTGGTTGTTGAACTCCACACGATGTGTGCTATGGCTTGGCAGAAAGTTTGTCTACATTCTGCTCCTGTCCAGAGATTCTGCCTGAAACTGAGATTAAGGGCAGTGGCCTGATTAATTTGGCAAAAGAAATTTCAAGGCAGTCAAATGTGAAGGCTGTGGCATAGCTATTGTTGGCAGCTTTTAGCCAGATTTATGTTGGAAATCAAGAGCAAAGAGCCCAGCATGGTGATTTAAAATGTTCTGAGTTTGGTCAGAAAGCTGTGGACTATAAAGATAAGGGCTGAAACCTCCACTGCTGAGAAGAAACAAAGAAATACAAAAGATGGCCTGGAGACACCCCGGGAAGCAGCAGGTCTCCACCCCTTGCAGCTTCAAAGACACAAAAGTGAAAGACTTTGCCCAGAGGATAAAGCTGCAGAGCCACATTCCAGAATGGCAACAGTGGTTCAGAGCACCCAGGATTCCAGGCACTTGACCTCTATGGCCAAGAAAGAGGAAAGCCTGGCTACTGCTCCAGCTGGCAACAGACTTCGGCAGCATCCACACAGCGCTGGTTTTAGGCGCATGGAGAATGCATGCGTTTTGAGGTTAAAAAGGCTTCCACCCTGATTTCAGAGGGCCCAGGAGGCCAGGCAATGCGCCCCTGAGAGGGCAATATGTAAAGCTGTACAGTGGAAAATTCAGAAGTTTGGAAGAACCAGGAATGTGGATCATTTAAGGAAAGCTACAAAGATTGAGCAGAGTGGGCCTAAGAGAGAAGTCGTGGGAACTAAAATCCTTAAAAGTGCCGTGGGGGTGGAGCCGCACAAGCCCTTTGGAGCTCACAATTTGTCACAGATTGCTTCAGGTGCTGGACATACAGCTACAGGACTTAACATTTCCCCTGCTGGAGTTTGGACTTACTTTGGTTCCAATGGTTTGTATTCCTGTTTGCAACTTTTGGAATGGTAATGTCTATCTTGTGCCATTGCATGTTGGAAGTGTGTAACTTTGTTTTCATTTGTACAGGGGCTTGCAGCTAAGAGTTTGCCTTAGATCTCGGAGGAGGCTTGGGACTTGGACTTTTCAGCAATGCTGAAACTGCTAGTACTCTGGCAACTCATGGAGATGGACTAAATGTCTTTTGTATAAGGCATGTACATGAGTCTTTGGTCCAGCAGTGGAATGTTATGGTTTGTATATAGATGGTCCCCCAAGCCTCATGTAGTTATGGAAGCAGCTGAATCTAACGTTCATGACTGATTCATTGTCTAGAGCTGGGATTGGCGGTGTGAGTTCTGCACCCGCCCAGGGATGGAGCCAACATACAATGTAAGGTAAGAAAAGAGACATGTTTTTCCCTCTTTTGTACGGTTCGCTCTTGCTTGCAGCCGCCGCCATGAATAGCTGCCCTCTCAGCCACGCCACCTTGCCTTGGAACCAGCTGAGTATGAACTGAAACCCCCAAAACTATAAGACATAAACCTCTCCTTACTTCACTTTGGGCATCAGGTATTTTGTCTTAACAATGAGAGAAAAGTAACCAAGACAGCAGATGACATGATTCTCTACATAGAAGACCCAAAAAATTCCACCAAAAGACACACAGAATAACTAAATTCAGTAGTGTAGCAGGGTACAAAGTCAACACACAAAAATCAACTATGTTCCTGTACACCAATAATAAAATCACCATGAAAGAAACTGGGGAAACAATACCATTCATAGTAGCATCAGGGAAAATTAAATACATAGGAATTAGCCTAACCAATGAAGTGAAACACTTCCACAACAAAAACAGTGCTCTGAAAAAAGAAGATTGAAGAGAACATCAGAAAATGGAAAGATATTCCCTGTTCCTGGATAGCACAACCAATACAGTCAAAGCAACTATATTTCCAAAACTGATACAACTATATTTCCAAAACTGATTGCAATCCCAATCAAAATAGCAATTCTCACAGAATTAGCATTCCTCACAGAATAGCATTCCTCACAGATTTAGAAAAAAGAATCCTAACATTTTATGGTACCAGAAGAGATCTAGAATAGCAAAAGCAATCCTGCGCAACAACAGCAAGGCACAGCTAATACTACAAAGTTACAGTGATTCAAAAAAAAAGGTGTTGAAAAAAAATGTAGATCAAGGATATAAAAAAGACAGAAATAACTCAGGATACATTCAGTTACATAATTTTGGACAAAGAAATGAAAAACTTGCACATGAGGAAAGACAGCCTCTTTAACAAATGCTGCTGAGAAAACTGGATATGCACATTCAGAAAATTGAACCTAGCCAGGCCTGGTGGCGCACACCTGTAATCCCAGCACTCGGGAGGCTGAGACAGGAGGATCGCTGTGAGTTCGAGACCAGCCTGGGTTACAAAGTGAGCTCAAGGCCAGCCTGAATGGCATAGTGAGACCCTGTCTCAAAAAGACAAGGGCCAGGGATTTAGCTCAGCAAGCACCTGCCTGGCAAGTGCAAGGTTGTGAGTTCAATCCCTGGTGCCGCAAAAAAAAAAAAAAGGAACCTAGACCCATCTCTCTCGCCATATACAAAACTAAAATCAAAATGGATTATAGATCTAAATATTAGAACAAAAACACTTTAACCTTCTTAACGGTAAAATAGGCAAAACTCTTAAAGACATAGGCATAGACAAGGACTTTCTGAACAGAACCCCAACTGCACAAAAAATACTAAAAATCAACAAATTTGATCGTATCAATTTAAAAGCTCCTATACAGCAAAGGAAACAACAGAAACAATCCACAGATTTGGAAAAAAATTTTTGCCAGCTATTCATCAGACAGAGGACTAATATCTAAAATATATACAGAACCCAAAAAATTAAGTGCCTGCCTGGCAAGCGTGAGGTCGTGAGTTCAATCCCTGATACCAAAAAAAACAAAAAAAATTTAGAGAACCCAAAATAAAAGACCCAACAACAAAATTGACAATTTAAACGAATAGACACTTCAAAGAAAAAAATGCAAATAATCTGTAAGTACATGAAAACATGTTCAACATGTTTGGTCATTACAGTAATGCAAATTAAAATAATATTGAGACTCTACCTTACTTCAAGAAGGGACACCACCAAGAACTCAAGGAATAACAAATGCTGGCAAAGTTGCTTGGGAAAAAAACCCTTCTACACATGCTCAGTAACGCTGAAGTATTTCATCCATCCAGTAAATTAAAAATAAACATTTTACATTTCTGTTTGGGTTTAAAGTTTTCTGAAGGTGGAATTTGAACTCTATCATTTAAGTCAGCCTGGCAAATTGCTGTTCACTAGGGATTGGCAGAACTGGGGCAGGCTCTGATAAGGAGCTAAACCTGTTAAAGGCAATATCCAGGACCCCTGAAACTGGCTTTCTCAGGAGAATCATGTTTGCAGTAGAGTCAGCTTGCCATCCTTGCTCTATCTTTCAGAGTCTCTTCTATAGGAAGTCCAATAAAGGCTGCAAAATCATTAGGGTATATAGTTCAGTGGCTCGAGCACGTGCCTGGCAAGTGCAAGGTCCTGAGTTCAATTCCTGGTACCAAAAAAAAAAAAATCATTGGCAATTATCAACATAAACACTTGAGAGACCACAGCAAAAGTCCCATCTCCCCATTGCATTCCTAGGTCCTTTTGTGATTGAACCACCCTAGACCACTGGTGGCCACTGATAGTCAAATAGATCCCAGGGAAATATACCTGCCAGGTAATCTGTCCTACTGATCAAATTGCCCAATGTTCAGAATTTGCAGGTTTTATAGCAGATGGTATTACGCATTACACATGTTGCAGCACTATGCATGTTACAGCATTATCCATGTTGGTAATGCATTTCTTTGTTTTTCTCAACTTTTACTTTCAGTTTCTTTTGATACATCATTACAAAGCAAATATAAAGTTAGAAGCTGACCACACACTAGTGGGGTGGGGGCTTCCAGAAGACAAAGTTCTGGTTTTCACACTGACTCAACAACTTTTTGAAAATTAACATACTTCCTGTCATTGTGACCACTGATATCTTCCCAGCTGGTATCACAGCTGCACCTTCCCAATGGCCAGACCCCAGAATGTCTCTTGAGACATTGTGCCCTATCTTCTTTTGAGAAAGTAGACAGGTCTACTGTTTCCTTTTTAACTGGGTTACTACTGAGTTTTTAGAGTTCTGCACACATTCTAGATATTGAACTCTTGTCAGATATTTATTTGCAAGTATTTTTTCCAATTCTGTTGTTTCTTCATTGTTTGTTATGGTTTATGTCTACATGCCCCTCCAATGCCTCATGCAGTCATGAAGGGCAAGTTTTTCAGAAGTGCCTGAATCTAGAGTTTGTGACTGATTCACAGTCCAATGCTGGGATTATGGTTACAAGTGCTATATCTGCCCTAGGGCGGGTAACCTGCATACAATATAAGGGACAGAAAGAGTCTCATTGCTGGATTGTTGCCTTTTTTTTTTTTTGTGGCACCAGGGATTGAACTCACGACCTCGAGCTTGCCAAGCAGGGGCTTAGGCCACTGAGCTGGATCCCTAGCCCTTGTCTTTTTGAGACAGGGCCTCACTATACCGTTCAGGCTGGCCTTGAGCTCACTTTGTAGCCCAGGCTGGTCTTGAAGTCACAAAGATCCTCCTGTCTCAGTCTCCCGAGTGCTGGGATTACAGGCATGAGCCATCATACCTGGTTCTGGCTTGTTGCTTTTGCCATTTTCTGCTGCCATGAAATGCTGTTCCTCTGCCATGTGCCACTCTGCCTTGCAGTCAGCCAACTATGGATGGAAACCTCTACAAACTGAGCTAAACCCTTCCTCCCTTAACTAGGGACTGTTGGGCAATTTTGTCTCAGCAACAAGAAAAGCAACTAAGACACTGTTATTTCCTTTGCTGTGCAAAAAGTTTTTTAACTTGATGTTACATTTGTTTATTTTTGCTTTTGTTTCCTGTGCTTTTAGGGTATTTTCCCAAAAAATTCTTGCCCATTCCAATGTCCTGACTTGTTTTCCCTATATTTTCCTCTAGTAATTTCATAGTTTCAGGTCCCACCTGTCTTTCTCTAACCCTTTTAGAGTTGATTGTTTTAACTGTTGAGAGACAGTAATTTACCTTTTATTTTCTGCATGTGGATATCCAATTTTCCAGGTATTTACCAAAACCACCTGTCTTTTCTCCAATGTGTGTTCTTAGAACCCATGTCATAAATCAGTTGGCCGTAGATTTATGGGGTTTACTTCCAGGTTCTGTTCTGTTCCACTGGCTGATGTGTCTGTTTGTCTCCCTATGTCATGCTGTTTTGACTACACATTTGTAGTATATTTCTTACATAGCTAGTGATTCCTGCACTTTGTTCTTTTTGCTCAAGATGGGTTTAGTTATTGGGGGTATTTTATGATTCCAAATAAAATTTTGGATTTTTTTCTATTTCTGTGAAGAATGTCACTGACATTGTGATAAGAGATTGCACTGAATTTGTAGATTGATCTGAATATACAGACACTTTAGGATTCTAATCCATGAACACTGAATGTCATTCCGCATTTGTGTGTCCTCTTCAATTTCTTTCATCAATGTTTTATAAGTTTCACTGTAGAAATCTTTTACCTTTTTAAATTTATTCCCAGTGGTTTTTATTTTTTGTTTTTTGTTGTTGCTTTTTTTTTTTGGAAGAGGCCTCTGTTGTTGGTGAGGTTTGGGGGGTTGTTTTTTCTTATTGTAAATGGGACTGCTTTCTTGATTTCTTTCTCAGCAACTTTGTGTTGGTGTATAAAAAATTTACTGATTTTATATGTTGGTTTTATAACCTACAACTTTTTTTTAATCTTAGTCTTTACATTTTTGGGGTTTTCTATATACATGATTATATCACTTTAAAACAGTGACAATCTGACTTCTTTTTCAATTTGGATGTTATACTTTCTCTTGACAGAATGCTGTAGCTTGGACTTCCAGCACTATGCTGAATAAAAGTGGTGAGTGAAAGTGGGCATCCTTGTCTTGTTCCAGATGTTAAAAAGCTTTCAAGAGTTTCCCTGTTTAGAATGCTAGCTGTCGATTTATTATAAATGGCCTTTACTATGTTGAGGTATGATCCTTCTATACCTGATTTGTTCAGCATTTTTATTATGAATATATGCTGAATTTTATCAAATGCCTTTTCTACATCTATTAACATGATCATATTGTTTCTGTCCTTCATTCTGTTGATGTAATATATTTATGGTTCTGCATATACCAAACCTTCCTTGTATCCCTTATATGAGTACCACCTAATTGCGGTGAATAATCTTAATATGCTACTGGATTTGGTTTCCTAGCATTTTATTGAGGACTTCTGCATCTTTGTTCATTAAGGATATTGACCTGCAATTTTCTGTTGCTGTTATGTCCTTCTCCAGTTTTGGTACTATGGTATTATGTTCTCACTGAGTATTTTTAAAAGAACTTCCACTTCTATTGTTTGGAATAACCTGAGGAAATGACATTAGTTCTTCCTTGAATGTTTGGTAAAATTCAGCAATGAAGCCATTTGGTCTTGGGCTTTTCTTTGATGAAAGATTTTTACTAATTCAATCTTGTTTTTGGTCCATACAAGTTTTGTATTTCTCCATGATTCAGTCTTAGTAAAATGTAAACATGTTTAAGAATTAGTCTTAGGTTATCAAACTTGTTAGCACATAATTGTTTATAATAATCTCTAATGAGTCTGTGGTGTCAGTTGTAGTATGTCTCTTTTCATCTTCAGATAGAGGATATATCAGATAGTAAACTGTCAAGAACAAACAGGACACCTAATACTCACTAAAGGGCAAAAAAGTGGCACATTTTGAACTTCTGATATTCAATCTACAACCTTCAATATTATCTACTTCTTATTAATGTAGCTACTATACTTTCTAATTTCAAATCATTTACACACCATGTTTATAATAGAGCATTCTGTATAATTTTTTTACAAGTGAGTTTTATACCTTCCCATGCTTTCCTTTTACCATTAGTATCTCTTTTTCAGTTTGAGGCTTTTGGGTTTTTTGTTTTTCCTGCACTGGAAATCAAACCCAGGGGCACTCTACCACTGAGCTATTTATTTTCTAATTTGCAACAGGGTCTCATTAAATTACCGAGGCTGGCCTCAAACTTGGGATCCTCCCACCTCAACCTCACAAATAGCTGGGATTAAAGGCATCCCCACCACTTAGACCATAAAATAATACATTTTTTGTGTGTGTGTGTGGTACTGGGAATCGAACTTACCACCTCATGCTTGCCAGGCAGGCACTGTGCTGCTGAGCAATATCCCCTGCCCAATAATATATACTTGATGAATATTTCAACTAATCCTGAGAAACCAGAAAAGTATATGATTGTTTCGAGGAAACAGAGGTTCAGAAAGGTAACTTGCTCAAAGAAGATACTTATGTACTTTTGTCTCCTGACTCTAAAACCTTACTCTAATACTCTATTATCTCACATAATCATGAATGGTATGCACACATAAATATTTGCTGAATGAACATATAAAGTTATTAAATACTATATAAAGGAACTGAGATAGAGTTCTGTGGTAGAACGCATAGTTAGCAAGTACAAGGTCCTGAGTTCCACCTCCAGAACCTAAATAAATGCCATATAAGGGCAGAGAAGGATAAAATTAAAGGTATAGAATGGCAGAGCTCAAGAAACTTATATGGAAGATATAAAATGTACAATTACCCTTAAATCAAAAACAAAAGCCTAAGTAGGGCACAGAAGTAGGGAACTAATGTAGGAGAAAACCAGAGGAATCATAATGCCCTAGGAAAATATCTTACAAGAAGTGTTTCCGGCTGGGGATTTAGTTCAGTGGCCTAAGCGCCTGCCTGGCAAGTGCAAGGTCGTGAGTTCTATCCCCCGTGCTGCAAAAAAAAAAAAAAAAAAAAAGTGTTTCCAACTTATTAAATATTTCCTGTACCATTAAGGGTCTTTTCCTTTGGTTGGTTTGGGTTTTTTGAAACAGGGTCTCACTATGTAGTTCGAACTGGCCTTGAATTATATAGCTCAGTTTGGCCTCAAACTCATGGAATTCTCCTGCCTCAGCCTCTTGAATGCTGGGATTACACACTTGCTACCATGCCTGGCTTGATTATTTAAATTGATAGGCTCAAAGTTGATAGCAAGAGTAGCTATATCACCAAATGCACATAATTTCTTAGAAAGCGTATAAACAAATACCCTTCTCCCTGACACAGAACCATTGCGGAGTTAATACAGATTTTCAAAGAATCACAGCAGATAAGGGAGATTAATAAAAAGCACTAGAGCAGTCCAGGAGCTATATCAAAGATGGTGCAACAGTAAGCAGCAGAGTAAACAGTCTCTCTGAGAGAAACAGTTTACATGCTGGAATATAACGTCATGCAGAGGACAAGAAGGAAGGAAGTAGAATCTAAAATATGAATTGAAGCCCACAAAGAGAATAAAAAGAATTTAAACAACGAAGAAGGTGGTGGCTGGCAGCGCCTCAGCCTGGAGCTGGATTCACCCTGCCAGAAGAGCTGCTGAGCCTGGAGACGCGCGGTCGCAGTTATGGTCATGGTTGCAGCTGCAGTCAACCCCAGAGGTCTCTGCGGAGTGGCCTGTGGGTGAAGAAGAGTGGCAGATGCGGAGATCTGTGCTGGCTGCTGGTGAGTGCTTGCAATTCCACCCCCCACCCCATGGGAGAGAGTGATCAGCGGGGCTCCATCTTGGAGTCTGGCAGGTTATGCCTGGGGCCAAGACTGCTAACCACTTCTGGCGTCAGCATCAGATTGTGGGCGGACCCACGGAAGCTGATTGGTCGGAGATCTGCTCCAGGGCGCATTTCACGCAATATCGCCTAGGTTCCTGAACAGCTTAGATTCCCAGGGCCTGATCAGGTCTGCTCTCGTGCAAACCCCGGATGGCTTGGTGCCCAGCTCAGTGCAGAGACACAGGCGCCCAACATCGGACATATGTAGCCAGCACTGGCCAGAAAAGACAAACAGTCTAGCTTCAGAGAAGTTGTGGCCAGTGCGGGGGTGCCTGGGACCACACTACTCGGGGGTGGAAGAAATCAGGAATATGCCAAGACAAAGAGGGAGAGGGCAATCTCTGGCATCCAACCCAAGCAGCGCAATTCCACAAAAGGAAAACATGGAGATCAAGAATTGCACACCTGAAATGTCTGAAGTGATGTCAACTGAAGTGAAGAAACAATTTCATGAAGCTATAAGAGAAATTAGAAATTCTATCCCAGCTAAAAGAAGAAATGAAAATCATAATAAAAGAAATACTAAGCATCTCTAAAGAAGACACAGATTAAAAAATAGAGGAGCACAGGCAAATGAGGGAAATCATGAATGAACAGCATAAGAGAGATTTAGAATGTATGAAACAGATTCAAAGAGATATCCAGAAAATTAAACATTCATTCAAAAGCTGGCATGTTGACATGAAGGAAGCTAAAGACTTTCAAAGCTTGAAGACAGGTTTGCAGCCTATGATCATGATAGGAAAGACCTCTTAAAAATAACAAGGTCTCAGGAAGTAACAATTCAACAGCTGGTGGACAACTCAAAGATGCATAATTTAAGAATTAAAAATGTGAGTGAAGAAGTAGGTGGCAAGACAAATGACATCAGGACCTTATTTACAGATATAATTCATGAAAACTCCCCAAGCATAAAAAGAGAATATGACATTCAAATAAGTGAGGCATATAGAACTCCAGCTAGCTATAACCAAAACAAATCTACACCCAGACATATAATAATCAAGATCCCAGAAATTCAACTCAAGAACAGAATATTAAAAGCTGTTAGAGAAAAGAAACAGATCACCTATAAAGGAAACCCCATCAGAATCACAGCAGACTTCTCAACACAAACCATCAAGTCAAGAAGAGGCTGAAGCGAAATAATGCAAGTCCTGAAAGAAAACAACTTCCAACCCAGACTGATGCACCCTGCAAAACTTTCCTTCAAAATTAATGGAGAAACAAGATACTTCCATGACAAAGAACAACTCAAGGAATTCATGACCACCAAACCAACCCTACAAAGATTACTAAAGGACACTTGAGAGAGAGAAAAAGGACCGCGGTCTCAGGAACAATGTCAGAGGGGGACCATCAAGTGAGGCCAGTCGATTGAATGGAGAGGAAAACTAGGGAGCCAACGGCAGGAACATAGCATGGCAGAAACAATGCAGTGCAAGAGGGCCTCAAGGCACTAATAGAAAGAAACAGAGGCATAGTGGATCAGGAGACAGGATCCATCATTATGCTCTATGCAAGAAACACATTTAGCTAGAAAGAAAATTCATAGTCTGAAAGTCAAAGGAGA
>RJWT010044091.1:0-11852 GCA_004365215.1 Cuniculus paca
AATAGTTCCTGGGCTCTATTCTGAGTTTAGGCTCGGTTTGCCCTGCGGGACTCTTCCTGGAGATTTGGCTTTTCATAAACTTCACACTCAAGTTCATCCTATCTTCTGACCCACATTATAGTTTTTTTGACAAGTCAGCTACTGTTCAAATTAAATTATTTTTGCACATTTTTCTCTGACTGTTTTACTAATCTCTCCCTCTCCCTCTCCCTCTCCCTCTCCCTCTCTCTCTTCCCTGACTTGAATGATGCATGTGGATGTGGTCGACACAGGCTGGTTCCTGAAGACTCATCCTTCCGGGTGTCAGCGATCACTCAGAGCCCAGGGTGTCCCACAGGTCTCCTCCCTGTAGCTGTCTGAACCACCTGTGACTCTGGCCACCAGTCTCAGAAATCTTCTCAGCCCAGGGGGCCCCAGCACTTTATCTGCCTGAGTCTTTGCATATCTGCAAACCTTAAGAAGCCTGCCTCAGACTTGCAAATTCTTTTTCTGCACAGCTCCCTTTTCTCTGATACCCTGCCTTGCTCTCTCTGTCTCACTCACTTTTCAGAACTGCAGAATTTTTATCATCTCTCTTGCTCGAAGCTTCGAGTTTTCCTGGGTCTTCATATCCCAGCTTGGCAATGCAGAAAGTGTCCCCAGGCAAATGCGGGGCCACCCAGGCTCAGCCCACGTGGTGCCAACCATCTCAGGGAGCACCGCGCTGCCCTGCTACCTCTCTCTTATCCCTTCTTCCCATTTTTAAATATTTACACAAGAAGGATGATCTGGTACCAATTACACCATCATGGTAAAAGCAGAAATCTACAAAATTTTGTTTCTAGGGTTTTCAAACATCCAGACATTGTAAAAGAATGTTACTGGTTAGAATCTTACCACTTTAAAAAAATTTCCTTCATGTTTTTTTTAACTAAGACATTTTTAAACAAGTGGATTTTATGATAATTCACCCACTTATGTTTCATATATTTCCTCTGAATACAAAAGCTTTCTCCAACATAACTAGGCTACCGTTACTAAAACCGAGATTAGCAATGATCTCATAATAACATTCTACTGTCCACTGTCTATATGAATTTAGTTATTTTCCCTTAAAATATCTCTGTGGCTGCTGTATTTATTGTTTAGTTTGATTATTTATTCCAGATTCAAGTTCTGACTCATGTTCATGCACTAAATTTGTTTCTTATGTTCCTGTGGTGTGATAGTTAATGGAGACATCAACTTGAATGGATTAAGAAACCCTGGTGGATTAGTGGAACACAGCTCTGGGGGTGTCTGTGCATGATTGACACATAGGCCACAAACTGAGGAGGAATGGCTGCTTCAGATGGGGCGGTGCCAACCAATAGACTTGTACCCTGGATGGAATAAAAAGGGAAAGAAGGAAGCCTTCCCTTTGCTTCCTCAGAGGAGCTACCATCTTCACCACTGTCTTTGATGTTGGTCTCCCAGACCTTTAGGCCTTCACCACACTAGTCTGCCTCCCAGTGCAAACCATTTGACTCTCTGTTGTGGACACACCCCGGCTGTTGTAGTGCGCACTAGGCCTTCAACCTTCATGCGGGTCCTGTGACTACAGAACACAGATGGTGGCCCATTTGCATTCTTCTGCCCATGATTCTGCAGGAGGCCACTGTGACTCTGCTTAGTAAGCCCTTTATACATCAAAAACACTAACTGATACATGTGGTCTCCTTTACTCTGGAGTAGTGATCTTAGTTTTTGTTTCTTTGGTTGAATATTTTCTTTTTAAAGAGTACAAGCCACCTGTTTTCTTATCAAATTTTCCACATTCTGGATTTTTCTGATGGTTTGCTGATTGCACTTTTGAATGTGTTCCTCTATTTCCACATCTCAATTTTATTTTACCTTAGAGCTAGAGGGCTGATTAGATTAATATTAAATATTTTTGTCAAGCATATGTCATATATGACTTTCGTATGACATCTTATCAAAAGACAAGTGTCATGATAGTCCAGGATAAATGTTAGTAACTCTACTGTTTGGTTAATGTGGTTACCACTATCTGTGCGTTAAATTTTTTCTCCCTTATAACTGGTAAGTAACTGAGCCATAATATTTGTCACTGCATTTGAGAGTTTCTATTCTCCCCAAAATAGTTTACCTAATGGTTTTTGCACTCATTGCTAATACTTGTTTGACTGTTTCTATAAAGAGTTGCAATTTGGAGGTTTTCTAATTCTACATGTGTTAACTGTCCATTTTGTAAATGAGTAGCTTCCTTTACTTTCCTCATTAGAAAAATTTTTAAAGAATGAATAAGACTTGGGAAATTATCAGTTTAAGCATCGGCCTCTATAAGCTCTTTGTTCCTCGTGAGGTGTCCTACATAAAGGCAGGGTGTCCGGGCCAGCTCAGCTATGGTTTTCCAGTCCAAAGAAGGATGGCAGCTCCGGTCTTCGTGAGGCTCCTGGAGTCATTACTCAGGGCTCCCCCAGGGGGCTCTGCAGTTCTCAGGGAGCTGCTTCTGAAATGGCCTTTCCTTGTTAATTCCATTAGAAATGGTTAATTTCCCAGTGGGGACATGTGGATTTCTGACTAAGGTGTGGGTATTCCCACCAGATTAAAAGCTTGCCAACCACCTTCGACAAAAATAGATTCCATACCCAAAGGCACCTTCTCTCTTCTGGGCCAATTATCCTCTTCCAAACAAAGAAGAAATAATTCTTGACAGGCGCTTATGGACATAACTATAGCAAATTCTATTCCATTTTACTTCTGTCTTACTTGCTTGGAATGGTCAATGTTCTCGCTAGCAGAAATTCAAGAGAAGGGCTTACTGTCCTTCTAAAAAATAAAATAAAATAAAAAAATAAAATAAAAGTCACGTCAAGGGTCAGCTCTTCTGAGAATCATTCAGCACTCTGAAGCTTGGATGGTTCAAACCAAAAGACCATCATCCCTTGGAATTTTTTTTCAGTGAAAGGACACATGGGGACAAGGGAGCACCTGACCCCAGAGACCCGAGACCTCTCACAAGCCCACTGGCGGGGAAACTCCTGAGCCAAGTCTGTCCCCTTGTCCCCACCACTTTCTTTTTGAATGCAACCCTACCCCTTCCCAGCCACGACACTTGGAACAAGTGTCCTAGTGTCACAACAACTCATTTTTTATCTCAAAAACAAGAAAAAAATATTAGCAATCTTGCAAGTGAGTATTAAAGGAAGGACTGTCATGAAAATGGGCTCGAAGAGAATGTTCCACAGCTTTAGTCTCTTCTGTCCTCTCTTCCAAACTCAGTACCTAGTTGGGCTCATGACACACACCAGAGACAGCTTCCTCTCCCTGCTCATATCAAAGGACGCAGGCTGAGCGAGGTGCTTTACCCCATGAAAAGCCCTGGCTGCTCTGCATCTCCTTGGCCCCTTGTCCTGAACATTGAGGACCCTTTCCCAACCTGTTCACACTGAAGGATCTCCAGAGTTAGGACTTTCAGTGCTGGGTAAGCATGAATAGTTTGTCCCTCTAAATGTCTACTCCTGAACTCATTTAGTTTTTCTTGTGAAGCAGCATGATATGGACACTCCCAGTTATCCCACTGAAATCCTCTGTGACCCTTACACATTCCATCCCAGTACTGTCCCTGTGTATCCTGGGGCTCCTCTGTCTTCTCATTTCATTTTGGGTTGTTTCAGGCAAAGAGAAAGATGGCTGTTACCCTGCCATCAGCAGTCCGGCTGGATTGGAGATGGGTAGAATTCGCTCTTCAGTCTTCTTGCAGTATTGAAACATTTATCGCTCAGCTTTATTAAGATCTAACTTATGGGTAGATGGACAAAGAAAATGTGACTATATGTGTATATATATATATCAATCTTAAGAAGGGAATCCTGTCACCTGTGACACCATGAATAAATGTAGAAGACATTTTGCTAAGTGAAATAAACCAGGCACAGAGGCACAAATACTACATGTTCTCATACATTTGCCATCTTGAAATGTTGCTGGTAGGCTTCTTAGGGTCTTCGTGGTTCCATCTCCTTGGAGGGTCTCAGGCCCAGAGGACGCCAGCAGCTTTGCGGTGACGTGCATCGTGGTCTTCCCAGTAAGACCTGGTCCCTAAATACTCAGTGCTGTCTTCTGACAGACCTGGATCTCATCCTGACTCTGGATGTTCCACAAATAGGTGTTTTCGCAAGGCATAAGCACACAAATCCTTTAGGTAATTTGCTCAAATTTCCCAACAAGCTCTGAAAAAAAAAATCCTGGAGGAACATGCATACACACAGACAGACACACGCATACACACAGACACACCAGGAAAAATCCACTAGCAGATCAAAAACTGCACACCTTAGATTCCCTAACAACTGGTCCAGTGTGATTATAAATAGGCCTTTACTTTTGTGGGAATAGTTCTCTTGCCATTAGAGGGAGAAATGACTGAACGACTTGTTGTCAGTGCCAAACCTAGAACAGCACCCGCTACATGGCAAGTGAGTGTTAACGGCTGGCTTCCTTTCTTCTCTGAAACCAGGCACCAGGACTTTTAGCCCCCTCATTGAGGCTGCGCTGGGTCCTCAGACTTCCGGCATTTACCAGGTTTCCAGGAGGCCCAAGGGGGCCCTGCAGGTGCAGGCATGTTGAGAGCAGTAGGGGCAGAACCAGTGCTGTCATGCAAGGGGCAGAGCCTAGTCATCTCCTGTGCAAGATGTGCGGTAACCACACACTTCCAGGAAGCAGGAGTCACCCTCAAGTCCACCTAGGGCCTCACCGGCTACACAGCCCTGAATTTACACGTGAGCCCTAATTGAATAAAGCTCTCTTGGAATCAATATGGCTGGATGCCAAGTAAGCCAACTATGTAAATAAGCAAAAGAAAATGTACTCACTGGCCTCTGCTGTTTGTCTCCTAATTGCAAGCAAATTTGGCTGACTCAGAACCAATTTATGTGCAGAAACCAAACAATTAGAAAGGTCTCACTACTAAAACCTGGGCATCCTTTTATGCAAAGAACGCACTGTGATATACAGGGATTGACTACAAGCAAACAAAGCTGGACTCGAGTGCGTAAGTCTTCAGAGACAAAGGAAGGTCCCAGACCGTTAAATCTTGGGCTGTCTTTACCAGGTGTCTTTGGCAGGGCAGGCGGTTTCAACAGCAACATACCCAGCCTCCAGCCCTAGCAGCCAAATCAATAATGGAGACAAAGCAGATAGCACTGGCCACCAAGACAGCCCCTGCATCCCCCTTCCTTATTCCCTGGCCTCAGTTCCAATTTTTCTCTACTCCAAAATTCTGCAGAACTTCACTCACTTGCATTGTGGCCACACCCTGAAGGTCATATCATGATCATCATAAAAGTGAGAGCATAAACACCCACCCACTCCCAAAGAGCTTGCCGTGCTCTCAGCTGTGCTAAGTGCTTTCCGCGCATTATTATCCCACTTAATTCTCACTACAAGCTTTTGACATAGGAGCTATTATCATCTCCACTTCACAGATTAAGTAATTGAGTTCCAAGTTCACGCAGCTCATAACTAAAAGAGACAAGACAAGGTGTGTCTAATGTCAAAGCGCATAGTTCTTTTTCATTACTGCCACATTTGTGTTTCTCTCGTGAAATCTCTAGCTTAACCTTCCCGTGTCTGACTCGTTTCTCCCTCCACCTGCCCCCAGTGAAGCCCTAACGCGAGCTCCGCGGAGAACTCCAGTCTCACAGTCCTGCTTTCTCTTTCTGGTTCATCAACCTCTGCCCCGCTTCCCTTCCTCCCTGTGCACCGAGTTGCTGTTGTCAATCATCTTAACTACGTGTTTACCAACTCCCCCAACTCCCCTGACCCCTTCGTCTTTCTCTGCGCAGGCTCTGAGGGTGTCCAAGGCAGGATTAACACCACCACCTGTTTTTCCTTTGTTGTCCTGGGCATGAGGAGGATGCTGCACAAAATCCACTGCACGTGTTGGAAATCAGCCTTGGTGGACCCTTCGGTCTGAAGCTGAACGCTCTCCTTGCTCAGCTCTCTCTGCTTCCCACCCCGCAGTGATGACTCTCAGTCTTGTTTTGTCCTCAGGCCCCTCACCAGGTCCCTGCCTTCATTCTCTCAGCTGACAAACCAGAGGTCCGTGTTGTTGGGAAACTTGAGATTGGTACCTATGAACTCTTTCAAATGCCCGCTGAAAGCCCTGTACCTTCCCTGATTCTGTCTGTACTCATCGCCCAGTTTTCAAATACCCTGGTCTTCAGCAGGACCACACTTCTTGCTGCGAAGTGTCCCCTGTGTCCTGGGTTTTACCATCAGTCATTCCATTGTCTCCCAAATCCACAGCAATCTCTGTGGATCCTCTGCAAAGACTAAGTCCACAGTTTTTTCTGACTCCTGACGCACAGACATTTGGAGTTTCTAATGGTGCTTCTCATCCCTTCATCTGAAACTTCCTCCCCCTTATTTCTCGAGGACATGCCCTTAATCACTGAGTGACTACTCAGGACTTTCTTTGACCATCTTCTTACTCTGATTACTCTTCTTCATCTACTAAATTACCCATGGGTTTTATTCACAGCATGAATGCAAATGCTATCTGCTTTCATCCTTCTTGAGTTGCTCTAACAAAATACCTGAAGCAGAGCACAGTATAAAGAAAAGAGGTTTATTCAGCTCATCATTTTGGAGGCTGAACATAGGGGACATAAGCACATTCAGTATGTGACAATCCTGGCCTTTAGGGCTCTAAAAATCTTAGGGCGGGGCATGGACTAAATAAGAATTCACTAAGTGAAAAATTTCAAGAAGACATCAGAAACTGATGATTAATCAGGAACGGAAAGGTGAGAGAAAAAGAGATTTCAGTAGAAGATAAATGAGCGAACCCAGGGTCCTGTAGGCGACCACGCTGAGCTGAAGCCTCCCAGGGTCTAGTTGTCACCCAAAGCCCAGTGTGACTGAAGCAGAAATGGTTAGGAAATCATGGCAAAAGCCTGGGAGTTAGAGGACGCATCTCTCCTGAGTGCACTGGCAAGAGGGCAGAGAAGGTTACAGACGCGAAACACACACGAAGCTTGAGAAAGCCAGATGGCAAGTTGGGGGCGGAGGACCAAATTTGAATTTTGAAAAAAGTTCTGCAGCTACCCGGTGGCAGCTGGGTTAAAACAAAAGGCAGAAGCTGACACTGCTTTACAGTCTCTGCGCAGGAAAGGAGCCCTGGTGTCTCGGTCAGTGGGAGGGAAGAGGGTCCAGAGCCAAGTGGACAGGGTGGCGCGCTATCTTGGAAGAAAAAGCAGGAGGACACAGTGCTGTGTGGGGCATGGGAGACAAAGAGAAGAGGGCACCGGATCGCGTTCCTGCAGAGGCTCCCGGCCTTTGTAATCGGATGGATGCTGGTGCCCCTTGCTGACCCAGAGAATCCGGGAGGGTGGTGACGCAGTAAGGAAGCTGCTAGGCGACTGTTTGAGAGATCTCAGCCTCAATTCCAGACACTCTGCTTTGCAGGGACTTTCGCCTTCCCTGTAGGCCCTGCAAGTCTGAAACCCAGAGGGGAGATGAGGCTGCACGTGAATGCGAGCGCTGTCTGCATATAAATGCTCTCTCAAGTCATGATGGAAATAAGAGTGGCTGAAGTGAGCCCAGAAAAGAGCCTGTGACTGGCCTGCGGTACCACAGTCACTGGTTGAGTAGGAAAGACCAAGAGGTAGAAGTGACGCGAGTGTCCTCTCGAGGAAGCCAAGGGCAGAGCATGGGTGTGATCATCGGAGCTGGGGAGCGCTGCTGGGAGCACGAGGCTACGGGGTGTGGGGTTCTGGGGACCAAAGCCACACTGGAAGGCTGAAGAGTAAGTGGAAGACATACTGGGGGGGCGGGGCGGAAATGAGCGTTATTGAAATAATGGAAAACAAGAGCGTTTTCTTTTTAAAAGTTCAGGGCAAGAAGCCGGGTGGCAGAGCACTAGCTAGAGGGGCTGCTGGGAGAATTCGACTTGTATTTAATGGAAAGGGCTTGAGCACAATTAAAAGCAAGTAGAAAACTAGTTAACAGGAGGCGCCTATGCATAAGGGAAAGACAGTATCAGTACTGTGAACCTGCGTGCTCCTGGGGAAGCAGAAATAGATGGAGTCTGTGTTCAATGAGGTGTGGTCCTAGCACCGGGAGAAAAGCCTTTGCAGAAACAGGAATAGAAGGGAGGGACTGGAACAGATGCAGGTTGTTCCTAGATCGGGTATTGGAAGACGAGCGTATTTCAACTCAGTTGCTTCCATTTTTTTTTTTCTGTAAAGTAGATATGGAGTAAAATATATTGAGCAAGCACTCTTGTTTACCAGAAGATGGTGTAGATGTAGTTTTCCTTATTTTTTCCTCTAAAAATCTTGGATATTATACAAAACAAATAGAAAAAGACTCTGGGCTATGGAGAAGGGAACAGATTGGCTGAGGCCTCGGGATGCAAGGAAAACATGGCAGTGAGTTCCCAGGTTTTCTTCTTGCTTTGTATGCCCCAGGCTTGGAGACGAAGAAGCAGGCGACAGTAAACACCCTGGGCACAGAAAAACAGTCAAAAAATACTGTTCCTCCTACCCAGCATATCAGGAAACAGGCAGCCTAGCAACATAGGAAACTTTACATAATAACTGTTCTGCTACAGCAAAACATCATAGAAGAAATGGTGGCACGCCTCCTGGCTGGTCAGGTTGTAAGGAAACACTTGTCTCCCATCGGAAGCGCCAGCAGTCAGAGAGAGTAAGGAGTCAGGACAGGAAGGCTCTCACACCACTCATGTGGTGTCAGAGGATTTCTGGGAGAACTTGAGACTTCAAGAACCGGCCAGTGATAACGTGGTGTGGTCAGTGGGAGCCAATGGAGAGCTGAAACTTCTGCAGTCACGCAGAAGTGACATGGGGTCTCTCAGCCTTGAGCATCAAAGGAAGCCAGGTTGTCAGTCTGGACTTCTCCTCTCAGGTCGCGGTAACCAGAAAGCACCCACCCCTTCTCGAATCAGAGCATCAGTCAGCGAGGAAACCAGTTCCAGCAGGAGGTTTAAATAAGTTCCAGAGCCTCGCAGAGTAACCATCCCCATACCCTTATCTAAATTGAAAATCACTCATCATACTAAGAACCAGGAAGGTTTCCAGCTATATGAAATGAAATGGTCCCTAGATGCCAGCAATGAGATGTCAGAGATGTTAGAATTATCTGACAAAGATTTTAAAGCAGGTATCATTTAAAAAAAAAAAAGAAATCAGCGGACAATGAGGACTACACATTAAAAAAGGAGAAAATGAGAAGGAAAATCCCACGCCCCCAGAAATAGTCTCAGCAAGAAAATAGACGATACAAATTACAACCAAATGGGAATCTTGCAAATGAAAAATGTAAGAACAAAGGTAAAAGTACGCAACAAAAGAATAAATGGACTCTATTGCAAACTGGAGGGGACAGAGGAAAGAATCAGTGATGTTAAAGAAAAAATAAAAACAAATTAGTCTCAAAAAAAGAAATATGACTTAAAACATGATCACAGCCTCAGGCGTCTACAGTGTAAAAATAACAGGCCTTTACATTAGCAGGGGCTCGAGGGAACCGAGAGAGAACGGAACTGAAAACGTCCTCGAAAAATAAAGGCTGAAAACTCAAAATTTTACAAAACGTATAAATCTATAGATTTAAGAAACGGTGGAACCAACAGAATAAACTCGACAAAATCCACAGAAAGACACATATCCTAGTTTAAGTTCTGAAAAATTAAAGACATAGTAGAAGAATATCTCAAAAACAATGAGAAACAACATCTTAACGTATCATGGAAAAAACGAGTTAAATAACAGAAAAATTCGTGAGAAACCATGAAGGCCAAAAAGAAGTGAAGCAATTATTTGTACTGAAAGCAAAGGCCCGACCACGGAATTCTACATGCAGTGAAAATACCCTTCAGCAAACAAGGAGAGGTCAAAATAGCCACAGAGAAAAGAAAATGAGAATAGTTTATCACTAGAAAATTTTCCTGAAAAGAAAAAGCTTTCTCTAAACTGAAATAAAATGGTCAAAAAAAATATTTTGGAACAGCAGGAAGAAAGAAAACAACATAGTAAGCAAAAATGTGGGTAAATACAACAGACTTTCTACTTCCTTTTAAGTTTATTAAATTATGGTTAATAGTTGGAAAGAAAAGTAAACAATTTGATGCATCTTTGAATGCATGTGTTGAAACCAGTTAAAGCAATTCTGCCACAGAAAGGAAGATTGAAGAGGAAGGTAAGCTTATGAGTTTTCTCTTCAACTGGTAAAGAATTATCCCTATGGACAGTGATGTTATGTAAGCAAATGTTATATCTAAAGTGACCACGGGGAAAATGATGCAAACAGATGTCATCAAAAGCATTGTATTAAAATGAAAAGAAAATTTGAAAAAAATATTTACATAACCTATAGGAAAGTGGGGGTGGGGGAAAAGAAATAAAAGGAAAGAAAACAAAAATGGCAGACTGAAACTATAGCACACTAAGGACAGTTTTTTTCTACAGAGGGGATTAAAAATGATCCAACTGTATGTGGTTTACTTGAAAAATTAAAAATAGTGATATAGGCAGGTCGATGATAAAGGGATATAAAAGAAACACCATGCAAACATAAATCAAAGGAAATCAGGAATGTTTATATTAATATTAGATAAAGTCTACTTTGGAGCAAAAAATTGCTACTGGACATAAAGAGCATCATTATGTAATTTAAAAAGTTCAACCCAGTAAGAGAACATGTTAAATATGTATGTATGCACAAAAAAAAGTAGAGCTGTGAAATATGTGAAATAAAAACTAATAGAACTAGAAGGGGAATATATACATTTAGTTCTGCTTGAAGACTCCAAAACCCTCCAAACAATTAAAATAGCAACGATAAAATGATCAGCAGTGATCCAGCAGAACTCGACACCATGGCTCATCAGTGGGGTCTGACCAATGCTCCCACCACGCATCGACACAGGACACACCCTCTCAAGGCTCGCGAGACACGCAGGGCCATCGGTCAGCCCCTGGCCATACAGTTATCCTCGGCAAGTTTAAAAGAATGTGAATCCTAATAGAATATATTCCTCCACATCAGCAAAAATAAAATTAGAAATCGCTAGCCAAGATTCGTCTGGAAAAGTCTCTAAATACCCAGAAGCTAGACAGTAGACTTCAAAATAATTCATAAGTTAAGAGCAAATATCTATAGAAATTTTTGAAGAAATATTGAAGTGGAAAAGCAAACTTGGAGACATATCTAAGAAGTGTTAAGATAAAAATTACAACACAGTAAAGAGAAATTCAAATACTTTCTCAAATTACAAATTCCATTGTTTCAAAAATATTTCAATATATATGCTTATTGATTTCATTTATACTATTATTTTATCTTAGTTCATTAACAAAACAGATTTGGAGTTGGTATCTTATTTTTTGTAAGAATCTCTTTTGGTTTATGTCTATACACTGAGTAACTTCTTTGAAGATAACAAAATAATTATTAGTGTAATAATTATTGTTATAGTGTAATATATTATAGTGTAATAATTGTTATTCTCTACTTGACTATGACATTTTGTTTTATTTTCATAAAATAAAAATTATAACACAAAAGCATACATTAAAAAAGAAGAAAGTATCATAATAACAACATAAGTCCCACCTCAAGATGCAGGAGGAAAACTAAAATCAAAAGCAAGCAACAGATAGAATAAAACAAAGGTAAAAGTGGAAATCATTATAATTGGATACAGAAGGAAATCACTGAAACAAAGATCTGGTTATTTTAGACATCAGTAAAATTGGCAAACCTCTACAATACTGAAAAAAAAAAACCAGAAAACACAAGGCTTGCAAATATCAGGAATGAAGCAGACATGAAAAAGATAATAA
>RJWT010044092.1:0-11839 GCA_004365215.1 Cuniculus paca
TTTATAAGTTATCTGAACGTTCTTGTACTTGTATTTTGGCAAGCATGTGCTCATGCTTCTAAGAATAAAATAGAATGTATACTCAACCTCAATAGGTGCTGATATCTTTTGCAAAGTTTTAGTAGTGATATACTATTTCAGAACCAGTGTATTAAAATTTTCTTTGTTTTATGTGTGTGTTAGCCCTTAGTGTTACTAGTTGTTTTCATTTTAACAGTTCCAAAGGATGTGTAGAGGTACTTATTGATGGTGTGAATGCTCATTTTCCTGATAACCAAGTTAAACATCTTTTGGTATATCTAATGACCACTTGAGTGCATCGTTTGTTAAAATTTCCTAACTCAAATATTATCCATTTCTGTTAGATTATCTTTTTTCTTTTGTTTCTTGAAAATCCTTGATAAAAGCCTATTTTGATGAAAGTATTATAGAATTCTACCACCTGAAGCTTGTGTATTCACTATATTAGCGGTACTATTTGATGTACAGATGTTCTGAATTTTATTTTATTTTATTTATTTTATTATTTTTTTTTTTTGCGGCACCGGGGATTGAACTCACGACCTTGCACTTGCCAGGCAGGTGCTTAGACCTCTGAGCTAGATCCCCAGCCCTGTTTTTGAGACAGGGTTTCACTATGCCATTCAGGCTGTCCTTGAGCTCACTTTGTAGTCCAGGCTGGTCTTGAACTCACAACGATCCACCTGTCTCAGCCTCCCGACTGCTGGGATTACAGGCATGAGCCACCACACCCGGCTGATGTTCTGAATTTTAACATAATCCAATTTTTCAATTTTTTCATTTAGGTTACTACCTTCAGATTGTGTAGATATTCTGCTGTTATCTCTTACAGCTTTTATTTTTCCTTTTGCACTATCTTAGTTAATTTTCTCGTTGCTGGGATAAAATTTTTGACATCCACAAGGAAAGGTTTATTTTAGCTCACAGTTTGTGCAGGTTTCAGTTCATAGTCAGCTGGCTCCAAGTCAGAGTGGAATGCAAGAGGGGCACTGCAGAAGACAGTCCATGGCAAAGCAGGCAGGAGTCAGCAAAGCAGCAAGCAACAGCAGCAAGCAGCAGCAGCAAGCCTGCCTTCATTCTATCTTTTTACAGTCCATTCAGGTCACAGTTCTATTGCTGGCGCCACCCATACCCAGGGTGATTCTTCCATTATCCTTACCCAGAACTATGCTAATTTCAATCAGTTGACTAATTTATCACACACCCCTAATCCCAGTGTCATACACTGTTATGGCTGATAGACTGTGTACTCTTGAGCAGTTTAGAAGTTTAACCAAGAGACTCAGCAGGGAGTCAGGGTTCTTACTTTGTAAACATTCCTGTGCAAGAGGTCAAGGGAGATTTTTGTGAGTGTTACACTGATCTTGGAGGGGGAGCGGCCTGTGAACAATATAAAGGTGGAGAAGAGACTTGATCTCCCCCCCACCCACCTTTTGCTCTGACTGCTTTTGCTGGCTGCTGCCATGCAGTGTTGCCCCAGTGCCCTGCCACCCTGCCCTGGAGCCAACTGATTATGTACTCTATGAACAGTGAGCTAAATAAACTTTTCCTTCCTTCATTTTGGGTGTCAGGTATTTTGTCCCAGCAATGAGAGAAAAGAAACCAAGACATACACTTAATCCACATTCTTATACCCTAGATCAGGCCACCTTTGAAAAATCTCACCTATGAGTGTATGAGGCTTTGGGGGGACAACTAAATGCAATCTGTAGCATACACATTTATATCTATTTTTTTCTTTAATTTACTTTGGTGTCTATTACAAGGTAGGAATAAAGTCTATTTTTTCCATATTGCTATTCAGTTAACCTATACCTTATAACATTTACTGAGAAAATAGGCCTTAACCAACTGCTTCTCAGGGCTATTTTTGCATCTATCACTTATCTATGTATGGAAGGACTATTTTGTATATATGTATATATACATGTATATTCAATATTTAACTGTTTTAGTGAATTATCTTAACAAATTTTTCTAACAAAATGCATCCTACACATTTTCTTACAGATAATGTGATTTTTTACCATTCTGCATTCCATATAAATATATTTAACTTTATATAGTGTACAAACTTTCAAACAGATACCGAAGTAAGCAAATAACACTATAATCTGCATAGGCCCATTACCCCAAGTGGGCACATATGAATTTATTTACTTTTGTTCCATCAAAGTAGCTGTTCATACCATCAGACACAATACAGTAAAAACAAAATAGAATAAAATCAATCAAAACAAAACGATGAAAGCAATACAGGGCTTTGAAACAAGATACTAGGAAATCAATAATGGCTACCATAATATATTTGTTATCTTTGAAATAGCTGTATGTACCATCAAATACAATAAAATGAAACATAACAAAGCAGATTAAAGCCAGACTAAACAGAACAATTAAAACAATGCAGGGTTTCAAAACACAGTAATAGATTAACAATGGCCATTGCCTTCCCGTTTTAGACATTTCCTCCCCCTCCACTTTCACAATATTTATTGTGCATTTTGGATCCCACTAACTCCTTTAGTTTTTTATCCTAGGGAGGCAACAGGATGTTCACCCATGTGACTCTGAACCATTTCACCCATGAGCATGATCTCAAATTATATCCACTTACCTACAAGAGCCTCAAGGTTATCTTTCCTTATACCTGAGTAACTTTCCATTGCATAAAAGTGTCATGTCTTTTTAATTCACTCTGCAGCGGATGGGCAAGCTACCCCCACTTCTTTCTGGTTCCCTGTCACATAGAGAATTGTTCTCTTTCCTTTCACTTTCAGTCTGTGAACCCCCTTTTGAGTTAAATGTGTTTCTCATATAAACCATATTAATAGACCCTGTCTTCTGATCCACACCGCCTATGTTTCTTTTTATTGGTGAATTGAGGCCATCTACATTAACATTTATGGACAACCTGCATTGGCTCATCTCTGCTATGCTATTTTCCTGCTGTTGGCCACCTACTTTTCCCCTCCATTCCACTGTCTGCCATACTTTGTGATCCCCCCCCACCACTGTTCCTGGAACTGTGGTCTTTTTTTATCTCTCTCTAAAATGTCCTTTAGTATTCTTTGTAGGATTGATTTGATTGTCATGAATTCCTTCAGTTGTTCTTTGTCATGGAAGTATCTTGTTTCTCCATTAATTTTGAAAGATAGTTTTGCAGGGTACCACAATCTGGGTTGGAAGTTGTTTTCTTTCCGGACTTGAAATACTTCAAGCTCTTCTTGACTTGATGGTTTATGTTGAGAAGTCTGTCATGATTCTGATGGGTTTTCCTTTATAGGTGATCTGTTTTTTTCTCTAATAGGTTTTAATATTCTGATCTTGTGTTGAATTTCTGCAATCTTGATTATTATATGTCTGGGTGTAGATTTATTTTGGTTATGGCTACCTGGAGTTGTATATGCCTCACTTATCTGAATATCACAACCCCTTCCTATGTTTGAGAAGTTTTCTGCTATTACTTCTGTAAATAGAATTTTAATATCATTTGTTTTGACCCCTGCTTTTTCACTCACACCTATTATTCTTAAGTTATTGTGCTTTGTATTGTCTTGCAGTCATTGAATTGTTATTTCTTGATTTCTTGTTATTTTTAAGAGATATTTCCTTTCACAATTGCAATCTACAAGCCTGTCTTCAAGGTCTGAAAGTCTATCTTCAGTTTCTTTCAAGTGGTTTTGCCAGCTTTCAATGGAGTTTTTAATTTCCTGGATATCTCTTTGAATGTGTTTCATGTTGTTTCTTTACTTCAGTTGCTATCACTTCAGAAACTTTAGGTGTGCGACTCCCAATCTTTTCCACGTTTACATCTCCTGGACTTGCTCTGCTTGGGTTTGAGGCTAGAGTCTGCCTTTTGCTTCTTTGTCTTGACATATTCCTGGGTTTTTCTGGACAAGCAGATAGTGGGGTCCCAGGCACTTCTCATGTTGTCTACAACTTCTCCAAAGCATGACTGTTTGGTTCTCCAAGCCAGTGTTGCATATGGGTATCATATGGTGGCCATTGGGTGCACTGATGCAGGGCTGGTTGTTGCTTTTCCCAGGCTGTGCTGGCTACCAGCAGTGGGGAGCCTCCACAATGGTGGCTGGAGTGCACAGAGGCAGGGGCAGAACTCAAAAAAGACAATTTTTTGCACATATCTACAGGAGAATATGACATTTAGATTTTCTTTGGCATCAAGTATCTAATCAAGTTCAAATTTAACCATTTGCATTATGTTTTTAAAATTTTCTATTTTATATTTGAGTTAAGATTTAGTGATGCTGATAAAATTGATTGATGGCTCTCTTAAATTACCCTTAAACAACAGACTCCTCTACCATTATCTTTCTCCTTGTAGTTTATTTATAGAAAAAATTTTGTTGTTTGTCTCCCCTTCAGTGCTTTCCAAAGTGTATTTAGTTTTTATTTAAACTAACTTGAACTTAAAAGAAAGTTTCAAAAATAATGTAAGAAACTTCTTTACACTATTCATTCAAATTTCCCAATATAATTACCACACTAGTTTTATGATCCTTGCATCTTTCTTTATTTTCTCTTTTTTCTTGTTTTTATCTTTTCTGATACTTGCAGAAAAAGTTACAATAAATCATAAAACAATTCCTTTTTACCTCAAAATATGCCACTATGTTTTTCCAAAAGACCATAGAACAATGATCATACTTGGGAGATCTTCATTTATGCAATACTATTAACTAATTCACACCTTTTATCAGTTTTCCAAGATTCTCACTAATATTTTACCTTGCACAAAATTTCATCCATGATCATATATTGCACTTGATTATCAGGCTTCTGCAATCTCTTTTACTCTGAAATAGTATCTAGATTTGCTTTGTCTCTCATGATTTTAGTATTTTCGAAGAGAACCGAACACTATCAAGAACTGTGAAAAGTTTTACCCTTATTTGAAAGAATGCTGGTTAACTTGTCACTATTTTAGGGATGCAGATAGAGGAAACAAGTTTCCCGTGTCAGAGACAAATTAGTGTGCTACACATTGCACAGAAAGTACAGGCTTCATGGTTTTGTCAGTTCCTTGTGTACTCAATATTAATAGGGTAGCATGAATTGATACTGGTAAATGGTAATCAGCAATTAGTTTGTATGATAGCTTAAAATGCCCATTTTTTTTTCAAATAAACTGCAAATTAGCCTACCATTTGAACTAGAAAGAAAACTTATTCTTGTTTTATGGGACAAAAAACAAATCTTCCACCTGAATTTTGAGTGAGATGTTCTCTCTTTATTTCTTCAAGGCTCTGCTACATGAACAATCTTGAAAACATAGCTCACAGTAGGTGAACATTGTGTGCTTTGCTTAAGATATGTGCACAACTAAAATATATAGGTGGAGATTTGTCTTCCCAGAGTATCTACTCTTCCTTTCTGAGACTCTTTGGCTTCTATCACCAAGGGAGAGATTGTCAGTCACTCTAATTAATCCAGGCCACAGAGTCTGTTAAAAAATCTGTCTATTTTGTCTCATACTGTGTTTAAAGAAGTCTCCTACAATCAAGTCTCCAAGTGGAAAAATAAGGCCAATCCATAGTATCAATTTCAACTGGACGACCAAGGGTTTGGATTTACCCAGTCAGCTGAATACATCCCATAAACCATCAGTCTACCTAACAAAATCAGGTGGCATTTTACTTAATTTTTGTATTGATGTTTCCATTTGGTCCAAGGCATTAATCAAGATGCATTAGGCTGTACTAGCAATTATATAGGTTATACGTTGGCATACCAAGAGGAAGTCTGGATCCATTCTGTCATCCAAAATAGCCCTGGCCAGTGAGTTAAAGCTGACTTGAATGCCATTCAGAGCTGAGGTTACTTCACTGATGACATCATATAAAGTCAAGAGCAAATTAGGTACCATCATTTCTGATTTCATGACTCCCAGGGCAGGAAAAATAGCCTAAAGATGGCTCATGAATAATCAGCCTATTTAAACATAGATACTAAATAATTTTTAAAATAAATTTGCTGGATTTTCCACCAGTTTTTGCACATGGACATGATTTTATCTCTATTCTACATGAAGAACACACATTAGAGTAAATACATTCTTACTGACATTATTTTGTTGCATATAATTAACCTGGAAAGGTTAAATTTCTTTTTTAATTTGTGCAGCTTTTCTCATATCATTAGTGTGATGTACAGGGAAGTTCTAACAATAATGTTAAGGAAATTATAAACATTAAAAGAAAGGACTATTTATTTCAACCTTTTTCCCTTTGAAAGATAAACAATATAATTTTTGGCGTAGCCCAGGAGCAGCTTGGGAAACCCTAGCAACAGGGATAAGTGGAATGAAAAAGAGATTTTATTGCTATGAACTTGGAGCTTGAACTTGAAAAGGGCATTATCAAAAGCAGAAAAAGCATGAGCATCAGTCTTAAGTGTACAAGACAAGGTTTGAGGTGTTTAAACACAGCATTGAATAGCACAGATTTTTCAGATTTGCCTCTCTTTCTCTCTCCTTTGCCCTCTCCCTCCCTTTTTCCTCTTCCTGTCTTTCTCCTCCTTCTTTTCTCTCCCTTTCCCTCCTTCCTTTTCACCTCCTTCCCTTCTTTCTCCAATCCCTAATATTATTTTCAAAAAATATATTTAGACTCTCTAGAAGTGAATGTTCTAGAAAAGAATTGTTACAAAATTTAAAACCAAGTGTATTTTAAATCCCAGCAATCTGGGAGGCTGACAGAATGGTCATAAGTTCAATAGTTGCCTCTGCAATTTAGTGAGACCCCATCTCAAAACCAAAAGATCTGGGAATGTATTTCAGTGTGAAGACCTCAAGCGCAACCTGATTTATATATTGTAAATAGATAGATGATGGATAGATAGTTATTTGGAAGGATGCAAAAAAGAAAAAAATTAACATTTTTTTTTTTACTATAGGGAAAGTTTGTTATCCAAGCAAAATACACAAAAGATACTAGTACTTTTAAAAAAAATTCAAAGAAGGTAAATTAGTAGTTTTATTGCCATTTTTTAAAAAAAGTCTGTATTAGCAAGCCATATTTTGTATTATGAATGAACTTATAAGCATGAAACTGGTATTACCAAACTTACACATTTTAATGCTTTCCCAAACTCAGTCATTGCAGGGCAAATAAACATCATTGCCCTTCAAATTTCCTACACCCTAGCTGCATTATTTACTCTCTTTTTTCATCTTCTGCCATCAAGGCAACTTTGCTTTAAGATACAATTACTTGCTTTTTTGTCAATAAACAAACAAAACATCACATATCCATCTTTATTTTCTTTCATGTGTTTTTGCAAGTCCTTTAAGAAGAAGTTCACTCCATCCATCAGAGCTATGGCATTTAACCCAATAATTAGTTTCTGTTCCTCCACAGACACAGGAAAAAGTCTGAGATGGGCGAAGGGCAATTTGTCATATTCAAGCACTAATCCGAGCTAGAGTTCCAGTGAAATAGCACGTGCAACTTGTTTCCATCCAGTATCATGTATTTGTTTTAGAATTCTTCAAGTTGAGACTGTGAACATGTATACTGATATGACCCAATGAGTCTATTCATCCATTCTAGCCTGTTACCTAACTGTCACTCCACAGGTATAAAAGCAAGAAACAAAGTTATGTGTGTATCAATAGTATGCTTGCAAGCAAGTATTTCTATCAGACATGACAGCAGTTTTTACTGAGATAGTATAAGGGAATTGAGTCATTATGACTTATAATGTCATTAGAATTTAACCTGCTTTTATAAATCAATACATAAAACTTAATTACTTGACTATATAATGATTATATTTGTGATTTTAAATACTTCCTGGAAGCAATGAATGCCAATTTGAGCCATGAAAGAGCTATAGTTAATTAGTTAATTCACATTATTTTTTAATTGTTTTAAATTAGAAAATAAACCTTGAAAAACTGTGTCATTACTATAATATGTTATATAATATGTATATATATATATATATATATATATATTTAAAATCAGTATTTGTTCTAATGATCTACCTCAAGTAGAAGTATTGCCAAATTTTCCCCTTAATTCTATATACAAGTTAAAAATATTTCTAATTTTGCTTTAAATACTGAAATTTTCCTTTTTCTCATCTTTGCTTTTCTAACCTGATCCCAATTTGTGTTCCTTTGCTAATATTTTGAATCAAAAGGTATCAACACTATAATTCCAGGAGAATAAATAAAATGAACACTTCTGAACTCACGGAAACATAAACTCATATATAAACCACTTCAACTAAGCTACCTTCTTGCCAAAAAATGAAAAAAAATATGGAAGTAGTAACAAATGAATCTACCAAACTTTAAGGAAGAAAGAATGCTAACGTCCTATTCTGCTTTAAACAAAAGAGCTTTATTGAGGGATCTGTATGTTTATATTACTTTTGAATGCATGTATATATGAAGTGGAAATATATTATATATCCTAATAACAGACAAAAATAAAATGTACATATTATAAGTCTCTAATTTGACATGTTTTGACATATGTATACATTACAAAACTATAGACATACTCAAGATAATCTTCGCCCACCAAAGTGTCCTTCTATTCCTTTGAAATTTGGCTTTCCTGTCCCTCTTGCCACTTGTAGCCAATCAGTGATCTACTGTCACTAGAGGTTAGTTGGGATTTTCCAGAATTTTCTATAAACAAAATCACATACTGCATCTCCTTCTTTGTTTGACTTCTTTCACTCAGCATATTGATTTTAAATGCACACATGTTTCTATAGTCCTTTTTTTGCTTTGTTTTTGCATGTTGGGTAGTGCTTCATTGAAGAATTATACCACAATTCATCTATCACCCTGTTAATAGATATTGGGGATGTTTCTAGGTTTAGGTACTATACATAAAGCAGGTATGATAAAACAGTGCTATGGACTTTTACTTTTATCTCTCTTATGCAAACACCTAAGATTAATTGGATAACAAGTAAACATGTTTAACTTTGAAAAAAAGTGCCAAACTTTTTTTTTTTACAGCATCCTCTTACTATTTTCCATTCCTGTCTGCAATGAATAAAACAGTCAATGTTTCCTCATTGTCATCAGCAGTAGATGGAGACCGAGGTTTGACATCAGGTGATCTAAAGTGCTAACTCATTGTGATTTTAATTTGAATTTGCCATGGCATTGATAATCTTTTTATGTGTTTATTGTTCCTCTATCTTCTTGAAGAAGTTGTTTAATATGTTTGTTCTTTTCTAAATTTGATTGCTTATCATTGAGTTTTAAGTTTGTAAATATATATTTTGGATACAAGACTTTCCTTGGATATATCATTAGCTAATATTTTCATCTTTTATGTGGCTTGTCTTTTTACTGTTTTAACAGTCTTTTTTCAAAGACACAATTCTTAACGCTGAAAAAATAAAATTTGCCTTCTTTTTCTTTTATGGAAATGCCATACTTTGGCATTCTAATTAAGAAATCTTTCCAAGCATGAGGTTAAAGAGAAAGAAAACATATTTCAGAGGTTCTACACATTTAGAATATGAATTTAAGTCCATGATAAATTTTCAACTGACTTTCATATGTATTAGAGTTGAGGAATCAAATTTCTTTACCTTCGGGTCTCTTCTTTTACCTCTATTTTTTGCATAAAACTATCTAATTGTTCAAATATCATTTTTTGAGTAGACTATTCCTTCTGCACTGAATTATTTTTGTTCTTTTGTCTATACCAATTAGCTGCATATGTATGATTCTCTTCCTAGACTTGCTTCCATCACATCATTTGGTGCCTCTATCTTGATGCCAATACTATGTCCTTATTACTGCAGCTATATAATGAGACCCACAGTTTGAGTTTAGACAGAGTTTCAAATTTGAGCCTGACACTTAAAGAGAACTGTGATTTTGTATAAGATTTATTAAAGCAAAACAAAACAATACAAAACAAAACAAAACAAAACAATTCTTGTAGGTTTGGTTTTAATTTCTTTATTCTTCGGTTGGAAATAGTTTCCTTTGTAGACTTAATTGAACTTCCAGGCACATCTCGGTTCAATATACTGTGACTCTTAAAACAGTATGCAATAGAGTATGTTTTGTAACCTCAATGTTTTGCTTTGCAGTTCAGAGATATTTCTGCTCTTCAGTAGAGAATACTTACTGCTTTTCAGTAGAGAAAGAAAATAAATGAGACACAACTTATTTGAATGAGATTGCTTCTAGTAATGCTAAACAATATGGGATAAGACGCCTAAGGAGTCTGTTAAGCAACTAAAACACCTAAAGTGACTGTAAAAACAACACTGGCAGGTCTAAGGTTCTTAATCTCAGACTCTCAAAGTAGGCATAGAAAATATCATGTCTAGCTACTTAACCCCAGTAAAATAAAAACAAACCCATTGTCCAATAGGTACTTTAAGAACCAGGGAGACTCTGCTCCAAAAGGAAAAATGATTGGTCCTAAAGTATACTATTCCCTGGAGGCTATTTCAAGCTTGCTTTCTTTTCTTTTCCATTAAACGATCGGTTAAGTCTTTAGCTCAATTCTTGTTTTTTTTCTCTTTTGTGACAAAATCTTTATCTGGGCATCATTGACCTACTTCAACACATTTATAAAGTACAGTAGCTCGGTCTTTTTCAAATTCAACCATGTATAAAAATTATGAGGACATTTTTTGAAATGCAGATTCTGATTCAGCAATTAAGGGATGAGGCCTCTGGTTTCACATTTCCTGCCAGTTCCTAGAAGGCACTGATGTCTGTCCATAGAAGGCACTTTGAGTAATGAGACCTTGGTTACCAAACCTGGGTGATCTCCAGAGTCACTTGTTAATTTTCTTGGGATTTATAGATTGGTAATGCTCAGAATTACCATAACAAAATCTCCAACAGAGGTGAGTCTGGGGAATTTTTATTTAAAAAAAGAAAAAACTTTCCCACATATATTTCATAAGGATTTGAGATGATGCTAAATAAAACTAACAAACTTTTGGGTATGTTCACTGTCCAATCAGAAAGAACACCAGCTGCAGCTCTAGGAAGGGGAGTCCTAAGCCCTGACTCTCCCAGTTATTATATTTTAGTTTACAAACAGGGGGAGACAGAAGTGTCCCAAAGTCAGACTTATGACAAGGGTGGTTGTTTGTGCATTGATACTGCCACTCTAGGTAGGGGAAGGAAATGTTATTTACTAATAGGTATATTTCTATATTTTATTAACTTGTTTTCCCAGCTTTGTTCTTTCTTGAAGACTGATGATTTACAGGGTTGAGAAGCTGCAAAAAGAAGTAAAATGTTGGTTCACAAACTTAAGATGTATTAGGTTGCCCTGGAAGACATACAGAAATGGCAAAGTTCACTACTCAAACAATGCAGTTCTGGAGTAGTGGACGTGAGTGAAGCCCAGGATAGCAGGCTTTGTACAAGCCCCTTCAATGATTCTGATGCACATTTTTATGACCAAAAGAGTCAGCATTCTCAGCATGAGCAGAGAGAAAACTTCTTTGGAACAACCTTCTTAACATGAAGAATATTGTGTTTTCAGTCAATTTAATTTAGTGGTCAGTAATCGTGAAATAATAGAAAACGGAATTTGATTCACTTTGTTTTATAATTCCTTACCAGTACAATCGTCTAGAATTATAACAGGATTTTTCATTCTACATACTGTAATCAACTAAATGGTCCTTTTCTCATTTTTGCTTTTCAGCTTCTGCCTTTAAAATATAATGGTCTACTTTAAATATTACTTTTGCATTAAGGGGGAATAAGGGTTGTTGACTATTTTAATGCTTCAATTGAGCTATACACTACAAATTTAATTCAGGAGATGTAGTTTTTTTTTTTTTT
>RJWT010044093.1:0-11847 GCA_004365215.1 Cuniculus paca
CCAGTTTGGGAACTTTGATCCCTCTTAACCCCTTCATTTTTGCATGAGAAGTCAAAGAAAAGATTCGTTTTCTTGGCAAATGGTGGGGACTGTCATTTAAGAGAGCTTGGGTGTTGAGACCATGTTGGCTGAATGAACACTGGGCAGGTGAGTCCCTGAAGTCTGAATGTCGGTAAAACTTATGACCTTTGAGAAAGAGCCGAAACCTGATGCTCTCAAGACATTTTCGGATCCCTGAAAGAGGGAGAGAGGAGGGAAGAGTGTCGAAAGCGCCAGGCAGATAGGGGTGGGGTGATGGTAAGGTTGACCTGTCTGGTGTAACTCCTGTGACCTCTAGATTGCCTGTGTGTGTGTGTGTCTGTGTGGGTGCATGTGTGTGTGACTAAGGATTGAATTTAGAACTTTCACACTGAGCTGCATCCCCAGTCCTTTTTTATTTTGAGACAGGATCTTGCTAAATTGCTATGTAACCAGGCTGGGCTCAAACTGCACTTTTCTTATTTGTCCTTTAGATGTGCAAGGTCTCAGATTCTCATCTTAGAAGGTTGCTGTGAGACATACCAGAACAGTCCTTACAATCTAAGTTCAAAGGGCGATAAGGCCCTGGAAGATCTGCAGAAATTATGGCATGCTGCTGACAGGGGATGTGGTACCTGGGTTATTTAGATGTTTGAGGGATAGAGGCATCAGCTGACCCCAGCATTTGCATGCAGATAGGGCAAGCGAGGCAACAGGACATGTGTAAGAACAAAAACAAAAACAAACAAAGGCAACACGACAAAACAAAAAGGATTCTGATTCTAGAACCAAGTGCCCTGTAACTAAGTTTGAGTTCCAGTCTAGTTCTGTGACCGTAAGATGGCCAGAAGTTCCAAGTCTCTGGATCCTCAGTCCCTATTCAAGAAACTGTCATGACAGTGTCAAGGGAGGAGAATGGGGGTCTCTGAGCACAGAGCTCTGCCAGTTACTGTCATTAATTCAAGCAATTCACCAAAGCACCCAGACCAGACACGGACAAGGCAGGGAGCAGAATGTGGTGCTCCCACCACCCCATTGGCTGCCCCTTCCCCACACTCAGGCTCTGTCACTCTTTTCAAGGTAGCATCAAAGATGGAAGCACCAGCTTTGGGGTTCACAAAGGCACAGCTGTCACTTGATAGAAAGCATCCTGCCTAGTGGTGGAAATATAAAAGCCAGGATTCCCAACTATTTTAAATAATAACAGTGAATTATGACTTCCTTTGTATTTATTAGGACAACACTATAAATGGGAATTTGTTGTCTTGTCCTTGGAGAGATGAAGAATTTCATTCCATGGGAATCCTATTGTGGGCTCCCATTAGGGCTGTCTTTGCTGAGAAGAAATTGTGTTTATCATCTGCAGTCTAACACATTTATAGTCTTGTTGAAGTTGTTTGCAGCACTGATGGACTGCTGGCTCAAGTCATCCAGCTCAGAGCTGTGGGGAGCCGTGGGGTGGGGAGCCTGGCTGGACACGGTGCCTGGTTGTCTGGGTTCAAGAACAAGATGAGTTTTCTGTAATGGTATTAGTAGAATCGTGTCCCATCCAAAGGCTTCAGTCAATGGAAACAAAGGGCTTAGACAAATTTTAAAGGCTCTTTGAGTGGTAGCATTATATTATTCTAATGGCTTGAAGGGAATCTCACAGCTGGCCAAAAGGGAAGGCATTACTTTGCTGGCATGCTCTGCATGCTCTTTGCATAAGGTCTCCTTGTGTCCATCTGCATGCTGACTGCACCCTACTCAGCTTCCCCTTCAGCATGAAAGTCTGAGTCCTCAGTTAACTCCTTAAAATTGACAGCTTTGTCCGTTACTCGGAATCTTTCTCCTTACTCTGTTCTCTGCCCCTGGGATCTGCCTAGGCTTGCCCAAGGGGATTTAGACTTAGGTAGAATTCATATTAAGTCTTCTTTGAATATGTCAGACTTTTTAGAGGTTTGATGAGAAAAAATGTTTTGTTGTTGCATATGAAAAAGTTTAGAGATTCTTGATGATGTTATCTTTCCCTGGAGAAGACTTAATTTTCTTCTGGCCAGCAGTTAGAGTAGGAGGAGTTCATGCTGTCAAATCAGAGGTTCAGATGGTTCTAAGTGAGAGTTAGTGAGTCCTGGTTTATTTCCAGTTTGTCCTTGTTATTGGTCCTAACTAGAAGCCTGAAATTTTTACTAGGGCCCCTCTTTCTTAGCATCTATAGTTTCTTTAGCATCTTTGTGCCTCTTGCTACATGACAGCTAGTTTGTTAGCCTCTGAGCGGCTGCCTCTGTCTGGTTTCTTGGCTTCTCACTCTCAGTCAGCTTAAGACTCATTAATGTCTTATGGTTCAAAGAGGAGCAAAATGTCAGCCTTATTTCTCTCTGAATTCTTTTTCTCTGGGCTCTTGTGCCTTCAAGTCCTGGCTGCCTTGGTTGTTTCCTGACAAACATTGTTAATTCAGGTTTTATTAATTGTTTTCAGTAGGAAGGATGGTGTGAATCAAGCCACTGCATTCCTAGTTGGAAGCCAAACTTATGTAGTGGTTTATATTTAATCATGGACTTTAAGAAGCAATTTGCTGGTGCTATAGTGAAGGAGCCTCAGTCATACAGAACCCGGCTTGAATGCCAATGCCAAAGTCCATGAATTCACTCGGTGAGTATCTACTGCATGCCAACGATAGTCCAAGCACTCTGTACTCAGCCCTGGAGATAAAATTGTGAACTAAACATGGAGCCCCCATTTTCATAGTCTCCTTGAGAAGTCTATATACTAAATAATACATGGATAAAAACTGTAATAAGGTCTTTGAAGAAAGACAACAGGGTTCCCAGTCAGAGAATAACAAAGAGGAAATCACTTGCAGAGGGATGCTAGTCAAGGATGGGCTCCTGGAGGAGTCATTGAAGTTGAGAGATGAAGGTTACATGGAGTTAGCTGGAGTGACAATATGGATGGTAGGTGGAAGGGGAAACATACTACACACAAGGACCAGCAAGCATCAAAACCATGACTTGGTGGAGCCCAAAGAAGTTAAAGTAAGTGAATTTTGATGAAGCACAGAAATCAAAAGTGAAATGAAGTAGGATTGGGGCAATGACTAGGATTGTTGGCCCAGAGCAAAAGTTTTAGTCCTAAAAGGACTGGGGAACCACTACAAAGCTTTTAGACAGGCAATGATGAACTCTGATTTATTTGATTAAGGCAACCAGGGATTTGTGAGGAGAATGGACTTGGGTTGAGATAGGACAACAGACAGGAAAGCCTGATCTGAAGTAATTGTGGTGATCTACAGAGAGATGATGGTGGCTTGGACTAGAGCAAAGGCAAAGGAGATGGAAAGAGGTGACAAGTTTGGAAATATTCTGGAGTGAGGGCATCACTAGGGTTTGCGTATGAATTGGAATGGAGAGTAGGGGAGAGCAAGGAATTGGTAATAGCTCCCTTATTGCTGGTGGGCCACACTTGCTTAATTGCTTAATGTGGTACAATTGCCAGAACAACATACCACACACTGGTGCTAAAAGATTAGAGCTTTATTGTCTTACAGGCTTGAGTCTGAAAGTTCAAGATCAAAGTGTTAGCACCTTCTGAGAGCTCTGAGGAAGAATCTGTTTCATCCCTTCCTTCTAGCTCAATGTGACTTGCTGGAAATCTTTGGCATTCTCTGGATTTTAGATGCATCATCACCACCCCTGCCTTCATCCTTACATGACATTCTCCCTTTGATATACTGCTATCCAGATTTTCCTTTTTTATGAGGACACTGGTTATACTGACTTTCAGATCACCCTACTGACCTCATCTCACTTACCTAATTATATCCGTGATGACCTTAGTTTTAAATAACTTCACATTCCATGGTGCTTGGGATTATGACCTTGACATATGAGTTTGGGAGCATATAATTCAACTCGCAGTAGTCACTTAACAGACCTGTGCCTCGGCTCCTTCACCTGCAGATTAGGGATAATACGTCATGAAAAATAAACAGAAAGTTAATTTAATATTGAGCATATAGTGGAATTTAAGAATTGTTGGTGCCATTCTGACCTGTTGCCTAAACAAGAGAGAAAGAGAACTTCAAATCAGAAGGAAGAGGAGACTTCCAGTGGCACCTGGGATTTCATGGTATCTTTAAAATCACACAGCTGATAACTGTCTCCATATTAGGGCCAGGTTGATGCCCCATGTCTAGGCCAGCCAAAGAGTTGGAGAGATGATAGAGATTTTACTATACCAATAAAGGAGGCAACACTGGCCTGGGAATTGGGACCTCAGGGTACTAATAATTGGATGAGTAGCCTTGGAGAAGCACGTGCTTTCTCTGGACTCAAGCATTCTCTTATAAAAGTCATCACTATTGGTTAAACACGTTTCATGAATAGATTACAAAGCACTTATGATATGCTATGCCCTATGCTATGATTTATATCCATGCTCTTATTTAATTTTCCCCATAGTTCCTCTACAGTTTCATAGAGGAAGAACACTATGGTCACTGTTATGGTTTGTATCTGGATGTCTTCCCCATACCTCATGTGGTCAAGAAGGGTACCCATTTTGGAGGCAGCAGAATCTAGAGTTTATAACTGCTTCATTGTCTATTGCTGGGATTAGTAATGTGAGTGCTACACCCACCTTAGGGTGGGTAGCCTGCATAAACTATAAGGGAGAAAAAGAGGCTTGCTCTGCCCCTTTTGCTCTTACTGCTTTTGTGGTCTACTGCTTCCATGAATGGTTGCATCTCTGTCAAGCCACCCTGTCTTGGAGCTAGATGATTATGAACTGAAACCTCTACAGATGATAAAAACAAATGTTTCTCCTTTACTTTGGGTGTTGGGTGTTTTGTCCCAGAAAAGAGAAAAAGTAACTAAGACAGAATTTGGAAAAGGGAGTGGGGTTGTTGTTGTGACTATACCTGACCTTGTGGTTCAGGAACCTTTGGGAATGGCTTGTGAGAAGAGTTTGGAAAAGTTTGGAGATGTTACCAGAAATAGTAGAGCTGAAATACATTAGGGAGATTCTTGTCAGAGCTCAGAAGATCAGAAAGATAATAGAAATCCTGTGGGAAAGACCAGGTTCAGGAGGTTTCTGCTAGGAAGAAGGACTGCACTGGCTTTGGAGTCCAAATGATGTGTGTTATGGCTTGGCAGAAAGTTTGTCTGCATTTTACTCATGTACAGAGACTTTGCCTGAGGCTAAGATTAAGATCAGTGGACTAATTAATCTGGCATAAGAAATTTCAAGGCAGTTGAATGTTGAGGTGGTGGCATGGCTACTGTTTAGCAAGATTTGTGCAGAGAATCAAGAGCAAAGAACCCAGCAGAATGATTTAGAATGTTGTGAGTTTGGCAAGAAAGGAAACTCCAGTAAAGGTGTGAACTGCAAAGATAGAGCAGAGGACATCTTGATTGCTGAGAAGGAACAGGAGAATACAAAAGATGGCCTGAGGGAATCATGGCATGTACTCCACCCTTTATAGCCTGAAAATTGCTAAGCTGAAGGTCTTTGCTTTGAGAAGAAAGCTCCAGAGCACCAGGTTCCAGAATGGCAGGAACCTAGAGAATTTGTTCCTCAGAATTGGACTCAGGATGCTCAGTGATCCAAGCACTCCACCCCTACAGCCAAAAGAGAAGGAAGTTTGGCTACTGCTCCAGCTTGCAGCAGACAGGTTTTAGGTGCATACAGAATGCAAGAGTTATGGGTTTAAGAAGGCTTCCACCTGTATTTCAGAAGGCCTAGGAGGCCAGGCAGTGTGTCCCTGAGAGAGTAGTATGTGAAATTGTGAGTGTGAAGCCAAAGGTGCACTGGAGACCCCAGAAGTTTGGAAAAGCCAGGAATGTGGACCATCTAAGGAAACCTGCAATGGGGGAGCAAAGCGGGCCTAAGAGAGAAGCCATGGGAGCTACGACCACCGGAAGTAGCATAGGGACAGAGCCACCCAAGCCCATTGGAGTGCACAACTTTCCACAGATCGCCTTGAATGCTGCACATGGAACTACAGGATTTAATGTCTGTCCTGCTGGATTTTGGGCTTGCTTTGGCCCAATTGCTTTGTATCCCCCTATTTGTAACTTTTAGAATGGAAATGTTTATCATGTGCCATTGAATGTTGGAAGTGTTTAACTTTCTTTTCATTTGTACAGGGGCTTACAGCTAAGAGTTTGCCTTAGATCTCAGAGGAGGCTTGGGGATTTGGATTTTTTCAATGATGCTGAAAGTGTTAGGATTTAGGGAACTCTTAGAGATGGACTAAATGCCTTTTGCATAAAGGAATGTACATGAGTCTTTGGGGCTCCAGGGGTGGAATTTTGTGGTTTGTGTCTGCATGTCCCCCCAAAGCCTCATGAGGTCATGGGTGGGCTTATTGGAGGTAGATAAATCTAGAGTTTTTGACTAATTCATAGTGCAATGCTGGGATTAAGGCCGGGTGATTGCTGGATCAGTCCACTGACTGAGTTGGCACTGTCCTAATCCCAGCAGTCTGGATAAGATAAAAGGCACAGAAACAGGGTTTTCTTCTTCTCCTTTTGCTCTTGTTGATTTGGCTGTCTTCTATCACCATGAACTTTTGCCCCTCTGCCATGCCACCCTGCCTTGGAGCCAGCTGGTTATGGACTGAAACCTCTACCAACTGTGACCTAAATAAACCTCTCCCCCTTCAGCTTTGGGTATTGGGTATTTCATTCCAGTAATGAAAGAAAAGTAATTAAGACAGTCACTTATCTAAAGCCATATAGGATGTGATGGACTTGACCCTCAGTCTGTCTCCCCTCATTATCTGGGTTAAAAACCACCGTGGAGTCTGACTTCCTGTGCCTTGGCTTCAGTATCCTAGTGCTCCAGACATCCCTGCTGATGTGCTCGACTTCCTTCTTTGGTCTCTGGCACTCTGTTGATGAGTTTTGATGTGAGGGAGAGCCCTGCACCTGGCTGCAGGTTTGAGGCTTTCTCAGTTTCCCAGTCTTGCCCAGGAAACCCATTTAGCATGAAAGGAGCAATTACAAGCTGCAATCAGAGGCATATGAATCTCAGATTCTTTCCCCTTAAATATTTTGATTCACTGGCCACTTACTTGAGCTCTAATCTATATTTATGTCTGTGTCTTTCTGAAATAGATTTTAAGAGGAAGGGGAGAAGCGGGTAGGCACATGTGGGCTTCTATTTTCAGGACAGTTAGGTACGATTGTTTCCTGGAGGTTGATTTTACCGTTAGGTAATTGTGTGGCCCCTTCTTGTTGCTGCCCCTAATAACATTAATTGTGATTTTAGCTGCTGATATTTAGGCTGCTCTCTGTAACAATGAGAAATTGCCTGCTGAGTTTCAGGAAGCAACTATGGTAGTGGTGTTTAAATATTAGAACCTGAAAATTTCTTGAATGAGGTCCCTAGTATGGGATGTGACTTTCCTAGGTGTGTGACCCTCCTTGTACCCCTTGTTCTATAGTGGGAAAGGGAACGTGAACAAAGTGGGAAGGAGAAACACATACAAACCACAGTGGGAAAGAGGTAACCCTTTGGATCCACCTCAAAATAATCTAAAATCTCAGAATCTCTTTATTCAAGTGAAAATCATCACTATTTCTGAGAATTTTCTATAATGAATATACTGTCATCATCCCCCTTTTGTAGGTTAAGATACTGAGGCTCTATGGGATTACACAAAACTTCTCAGTTCACTTCTTGGTAAATAGTAGATCTGAGATTCAGTTCCAAGCTGTCTACAACCAGAGGTCCTATGCACTTGACCACTATATCCATGAGTTGAGATTTGCAAAGGAAAGTCACTTAAAGTCACATGGCAACTGATTAACATCTTGGGAAAACATCTCCAACCCTGCATCAATAATCCTCATCACAACTACAGCCATTTATCTAGGGTTTAAAATGAACCATGTCTTACTAACAGACACTTAAATACATTATTGTATTTAATCCTCACAATGTGCCTAATGAAGTAGGTACTACTTTATATGTGAGAAATTTAGATTTAGAAATCCAAGTGATACATGTGAGCCATGTTACTAATAAGTGATAGAGATAAGGTTCAAGGACATATTTGATTTTTTAAAATTTTATTTTAGAGGATAAAACAATAAAACCAATCAAAACAAACCAGTATAAGTGATACAGGACTTCAAAACATTACAAAATCAACAATAGTTACCATAATGCCTTTTGATGTCTTCAAAATAGCTGCAGATAACTTTGGACATAGTAAAAAAATCAAACAGAATGAAATAGAATAGAAACAACAGAAACAAGACAATGAATGCAGTTAAGGACTTCAAAACAAGACAATTGTAAATCCAAAATTACTACCATAATATATCTTGCTATCTTTGAAATAGCTGCTCCTGCCATTGTATTTAACATAATTGAACAAAACAAAAGAGAGTAAAGCCCAACCCAACAAAACAATGGAAATGATATAGGACTTCAAAACAAGACCATAGGGAATCAACAGTGACCACAACCCTCAGAAGGAGACCCCTCCTAGATGTCACACTGCATACTGCTATCCTCCAAACAGGTGATCAGACTACGGGCCTTAGACCTGCAATGTCAGTGAAACACCAAAGCACCACAGGCATCCAATTGCATTTCACCGCGATAGCTATCCTCACAGCCTGTGTTTCTCTGGATCAGTCAGTTGCTTGGCGGGGGATAGGGTGGTGGGGGAGGGGGATGGGGATGGTACTTCTTGCTTGGTAGCCCACGCACTGGAAGGGGCAGGGGTCTGGCTGTTCCCAGTCTGGTGGTGGCCTGTGCATGGCGCTGGTTCCCAGACTGGGCATTGCTTGCTGGTGTGGCTTTATTCTCTCTCCCCCTAGTCTGTGACTGGTGCTGACTCTGACATATTTGATTTTGTTTTTATTTTTCTACTCACAAAATCATTGACTTGGAAATTTCTTTATCAGATGGATATTTACAGTGGGGACATTTACAATCTTCTCCTTTATGGGAATATGTTTTGAGGCGTAGGTTTCTTTTTAGCATCTTAAATGTGTGTGGCCCTAATGATCATATATTTCCAGGCAGATACAGAGGTTTTTTTTTTTTTTGATACAGAGGTTTTTGTTTTTTGCTAACTCTAATTGTTGTCTTTTTGGAGCTCAGATCACATCATTTTCTCCTCTGATTCCATATGGATGGTTAATTCCTTATGGCTCAAATGGAGGATTATGCAGGATCCTTCTCTGCTCACCTGAGTCTGGGGCCCCTCTATCTTTTGAGCAATCAATGCTCCTACACCTAGTTGTCACCTGATCATAGTCTACTTTCCTTTTCTAACTCACGCTTTCCACACCACATGCCCTAGGCTCCAAATTTAACTCCGGAAAAGAGTTTTTTTTTTTATTTTAAAGAGAATAGAACAAAACAAAACCAAACAAAACAAAGCAAAAGAAAACAGAATAGAGTCAAACATAATACAGCATTTCAAAACAGAACACTGCAAGCTATACAGGTTTTCAAAACATAACAATAGGAGGTTAACAATGGTTACCCTAGTGTCTCTTGCTTTCTTCAAAGTGGTTGTTCATACATTTACAGATAATAAACTCAAACAAAACAAAGTAATATAAAACCAGATAAAACAAAAGAGCATTACAGGCCTTCAAGTCAGACAATAAGAAACCAGCAATGGCTACCGTAGTGTCTCATTTTTCAAAAGAGCTGTTCCTATCTTCTCACATATTGCCTTCAAATAGTAGGAAAGGGATTTAAACCAATCAAATCAAAGAATAAAAGCCCCATTGGACTTCAGAACCATTTCTCCATATTTATCAGGAATTTTGTATCTTATTGAGTCTTTCAGTTTCTTACACTAGGGAGACAATGCGGTGTTTACACATGTGTGTTTGGTTTATTTCACTTATGAGTATGGTCTCAAGTCACATCCCTTTACCTATAAAAGCCTCAATGTGATCCTTCTTTATAGCTGAATAGTACTCCATTGTATAAAAGTACCACATCTTCTTTATCCATTCATTGATTGATGGGCATTTGGGTTGTTTCCAAGATTTGGCTATTACAAATTGTGCTGCTATAAACATGGGTGCACATATATCACTGTGGTAAGATGATTTCACTTCTTCTGGGAATATGCCCAGAAGCAGAATAGCTGGGTGAAATGGGACTTCCAGTCCTAGCTTTTTGAGAAACCTCCAGACTGACCTCCACAGTGGTTGCACCAGTCTGCACTCCCACCAACAGTGGAGAAGGGTGGAAAAGAGTTTTTAAAAGAAACCTTCAGTCCTTCAACACCACAGTTGGACAATTGCATTATTCGTTTGGTCAGAATTTCTCATTTTCCTCCAAAGAAGCTGAATAACATGGAAAAGAAAAATGACTATATGCTAAGCAATTATGAGTAAAAGGAAAAGTTGGCACAATCATTTCTTGATATACCTTGTAAAACCTGGAGTAAGAGAAAGCAGAGTGTGGGATTCTGGTAGTGAAGAGTCTGATGCTTCAAGATTAAGCTTTCTATAGTGTCTGGGTATACTTTTCTTCATCATAATGATTTTTTGTTGGTGGAGGATTTTGCATAGACCTGAGGTCATTGGTCTAGGCAGCCAACATCAGTATTTTCCTTCCCTAGTGAGATATAGTACATCCAAAATATTTTATCTTTTTTCTTCATTTGGCACCTGAAGGCTCTCTCTTGATTTTGAATAAGGCATATAAAAATATATTGTTGTTGTTATCATTGTGGTGTTGTGCACTTATAATCCCAGCACTTGGAAGGCTGAAGCAGGAGGATTTCTGTGAGTTCAAGGCCAGTCTGGGCTACATAAGTGAATTCAAGGCCAACCTGCACTACATAGCAAGACCTTGACTCAACAAAACAAAACAAAAAACAATAAAAAAATTAGTCCAACATTTCGAATGTTGGGGGAGCAGCTCACTCTACCTCACTTTGCCATTTTGCCTCACTTCACTCTATCACATTGAATGAAAATTGATCCTGGGCCTCTAAATCACTAGCACTCGGGCCATTCATATAGATGGCTGGTTCAGAAGAAATGGACAGATTTCTAGAAACATACCAATTACCAAAACTGGATCAAGAAGATGTAAAACTACTGAGTAACCCAAGTTTAGTTAATAAAATTGAAAATGTAATTAGAACCTTACCAACCAAGAAAAGTCCAGGTCCTGATGGATTCACAGCTGAATTCTATAAGAAATTCAAGGAAGACTTAATGCCAACATTCCTCAAACACTTTAATGATATTGAAAGGGAAGCAAGTCTCCCTAACTCATTCCTGGAAGCAAGTATTACCCTAATACCAAAACCAGAGAAAGACTGTTTTGGTTACTTTTTTTTCAATCCTGGGACAAAACACCTGACACCCAAAGCGAAGCAAGGAAAGGTTTCTTTACTTACAGTTTCAGGAGATTTCAGTCTGTAAGCAGCTGACTCCAAGGCAAGGTGGCATGGCAATAGGGGGTAGCTGCTCATGGCAGCTGCAAGAAGCAAGAGTGAATCTCGCCAAAGAGGAAAACAAGCCCCCATTCCGACCTTACATTGTATGTTAGTTCCACCCCTGGGCGGGTGCAGAACTCACACCACCAATCCCAGAGCTAGACAAGGAGTCAACTACAAATGCTAGATTCAGCTACTTCCATGACTACATGAGGCTTGAGGGGGCCATCTATATACAAACCATAACAAAGACCCAACTAAAAAAGACAACTACAGGCCAATCTCCCTAATGAACATAGATGCAAAAATCCTCAATAAAATATGGGCAAACAGAACCCAGCAAGTCATCAAGAAGATTATACACCATGACCAAGTGGGATTCATCCCAGAAATGCAAGGATGGTTCAATATACACA
>RJWT010044094.1:0-11856 GCA_004365215.1 Cuniculus paca
GAAATGCCTGTCTACCCTAAAAGGAAATATGTGTGATTCATTGAGTTGGGAACTGAACCCAGATCTCATTCCAGAGCCTGAGTTGGTTCAGTTCTTCAATGTAGCGTTGTTTTATCACTCATTCTTTGACTGTCAGTCTTTAAAGACAGTGAAAAGAACACAATGTATCTCTATCTCCAGAATACACAGTACTGTGCAGATACTGTAGTCATTCAGTAAGTGTTGGTTGAAATGAAATGCCACAGGCTTCTTACGAGAGTACTGCCTCTGGATTGAAACTATAACTATTTCTTTCTATTCTATTGCCTCAACTATATTTCACATTTTCCTCAAACACCACTCATACGATTTCTAGGCAGACTGAAACTTCTAAAAGCCATGTTTCCTATCCCAGAGTCACAAGAGCAATATGTTGGAAAGGAAAGAAAACAGTTTATAAAATTTCTCTGGTTCTCCAGGGGTTACATGAAGATGAGACATAAATTATTTATAATGAGAAACCCAAGAGGTTATTTGCTTTTCTCTAGTAACTGAGACACCAAGCTGTACCAGTAATGCAAGATTATCCAACAACACAAAATTGCTGGAATAGAATTCCTTCCTTGTTAAACATAAGCCATAGAGATATGCCTAACACTTGACAAATAAGAGAATGTGTTATAGCATAAAAATCCAAAATTCTGTTAAGGGAATACTGGGGATGGGGTAGTATTTATTCTAAACAACTAGACAGTTGGGGAGACTTTCTCTACAGTCCTTTGCATGCAGAAGCCAATTTATACATACCAAAAATAAAGATACACAATAAATACATAGTTTTCTGTCCAGTTAAATATGCAATAATTCATTCATTCAACAATAGGTCTTTGGTGCCTACAGAAAATATGGTTAATATTGAATATTTAAATGTATGACTAAACACATGAATGTATAAGGCTTAGGAGAAAAGCCATATATAGAAACCTTACCAATGAAATAATATTCTATTAAACACCCAGAGTAAAATTAATTAGTTAAGCCTGAGAGTTATTTTTAATATTCTTTTTTTAGGAAGGGTTGATTCTTTTTCACAGTTTCATTAAAGTATACTTGGCATGCAAACATTGATGTGTTGAAGGTGTACAATGTGAGAAGTTTTGACACATGTCTACATCCCTGAAACCAGCACCACAGCCAGGATAATGAATACATCCCTCACCTCCAACTTTCTTGTACCCTTTCATAATTCCTCCGAATCTGTACCCACGGCTCCCTTCTCAGTCAACTATTGCTCTGCATTCTAGTCCTATGTAGATTGCTATGCATTACAAAGAATGTTATATAAATAAAAAAGCAAAGAGTAAGTATACTCTTTTATGTATCTTTTTTTATTTGCTATAATTATTTTAAGATTAATCCATGATGTTTCATTGACCAACAGGCCACTTTTTTACTGAGGAGAATTTCGTGATATGACTACACCACATTTTACCCATTGAGCTGTTAATGAACATTTGTGTCCTTTTGAAGATTAAAATATTTAAAATACAGGTCCTATAAATATTTATGCACAACTGTTTGCATAGATATATGCCTTAATTTCTCTTGCTATTTGCCTTGAAATTGGATTTCCAGATCTGATGGTAGGTGTGTGTTTAATTTTCTTAAAATTTGAAAACTGATTTTTTTATTTTAAAGAGAATAAAAACAAAACAAAACAAAACAGAGTAAAACACAGCAAAGCAGATCAGAACAGAACAATGCAAGCAATAGGCGTCTTCAAAACATAACGACAGGAAATTAACAATGGCTACTCTAGTGTCTCTTATTTTCTTTGAAATTGTTGTTCATACATTCATGCACAATAAATTCAAGCAAAACAAAATAATTTTAAATGTGGCTGTACTATCTTATATCCTCTCCATTGGAGTATATAAGTTCTAACTGTCCCACATCCTGGGCAACCTTTGATGTGGTTAGTATTTACAAAATCTGTTACTGTAGTGGAGGTTTATAGTAATGTCTCCTGGTGGCTTTAAAATGCACTTTCCTAATGATTAAAGACATGAGTGGTGTTTATTGCCACTTATTTACCATCTTTATATGCAAATGTCTGTTCAAATAGTTTGTACTTATTTTAATGTGTTTCATTATTAATGAGTTATTTTATCTGAGATGTCTTTTTAAATATTTTGTACTTATTTTAATGTTTGATTATTAATGAGTTATTTTTATCTGGAATCCATATTTAATGTTATCAAATGTTGTTATATCGCTTTGAATTAAGCCTTTTTAAACATTTTATTATCACCTTTATTTTATTTTGTACATGTATTTAATTGTGAAGTGAGTTACCTTAATCTTTTTTGACTATTAAACCAACCCTGCATTCTTGGAATAAACATCACTTGGTCATAAAGTATTATCTTTTTTGTATACCACTGGATTTAGTTTTCTAACATCTTGTCTATACTTTTTGCATTTGCATTTACTCTTTTCCTATATTTATCTAATGTCAGTCTCACCATAATATTGAGTTCACAAAATCAGTGATAAATACATTTCTTCAAACCAGTGTGAAGTTGGCTTTTCTTTTCTTTTATTTTATTTTTTTGTATTTTTAATGTTTGATAGAATTCACTACTGATAACTCCACATTTGGAATTTTCATGCTGTGTATATACATTCCTGGTGTTTGGCAACTTTTGTTCTTTCTTGCTCTTCTCAACCTCCGTGAGTAGGCAGTTAAAAATTTTATTTACCTTCTCATAAATAGTCTTTAAAAATTTCATTGTTTTTTCTGTTACTTCTCAATGTTTTAGTTTATTGATTTATTTAGATTTTAATTTAAATTTTTTAAATTTAAATTTTAAATTTAGTTTAAATTTTTTTCTGTACTACTTTGATTTGCTTTGAGTTTGATTTGCTTTGAGTTTGATTTGCTGTACTTCCTGATTTCTTGAAACAGACACTCGGGTCATTTCAAATCTTCCTTATTTTTATAGAAGCATTTAGTCTTATTAGTTTCTCTCCAAGTGTTACTTACTTGAATCATACAAATTCTGATGGCCTTATTTTAATTTTCATTTATTTAAAAATACCGAATATTTCTTTCTTTTTTTTTTTTTTTTTTTTCCCTTCTATAGGTTTTAGTTTCAAAATAATTGGGCATTTTCGAAATATCTTTTGGTTACTGAGTTTTCCAGCTTTAGAACATGCTATGTCTGATTTCAGTCCTCTCAGATTGATTGTGACTCATATGGTTGTATACATTATGGTAATGCTGGCAATCAGCCTCGGGGCTTTTTTTCCTTGATTCCGATGGAAATTGTGAATCCGCAAAGTACAGTTCTTTACTAGTCCTGATGTCACTGAATGATGTTGACTTAACAGCTCTAACTGTTCATTATTCCTTCTTTTGAAATGACCACTCTGTCCATGTTACTCAGAATGAGAATCCCAATATATTTACAGAACTTGTGGAGCTCTTGGGCAGGTTTACAGCAACACCAAAGCTCACCTCAATTTTATCAGGACCTAGACTGCAGCACAGGAGTCAGAGCGCAAGAGGGAGCCCTACTTGACCAAACCCCAGGGGAGGCTGGGCAGTGCTGCCTAGGTGGGAGCTGCAGATCTGTGTCAGTTAATGGCAGAGCTGAAACCAGGGGATTTTCTGGAAAGTTTGCGGTGAGGGTTGGGAGTCCACCCTTCCTAATCTCAGCCACACCAGGGTGTCTTCCCACTCTTCACAAATGCAAGGGAACGGGAGTGATGGAGTGGGGGTGGAGTGGGGGTGGAGCAGGCGTGACACTAACTGGCTGAGCTTCTGCTGCCAGGTGGGGGACACTGAAGCAAGTTGTCCAGATTCACTGGCGGGGATGTGAGCGGGAGCAATGGGTGGTGACGGTCCCAAGTCAAGCCCCATTCTCCCTCCAGTCTGCACCAGAAAAAGGAGTCAGGCACTTGTGTCTCTGGAAGAATATGGCTCATTTTGGAAAATGTTCTACGTGTACTTGAGATGCATGAATATTGTGCTTTTATTGGATGGGAGAATTCATACATTAGTCTCAGAGATAATTTCTACTGTTTTCTATTCAAGTTCTATGGTAGATAATATATTATTAACTTCCAGTGGATTTTTCACTTCATGGTAGTTTTCATTCCTATTTGATTTAGAATTGATTTATTTATTCATTCATTCATTTATACTGGGGATTGAACCTAGGACCTCATGCATGCTAGGCAGTACTCTACCACTGAGTTACATCCCCAGTCTTTTTTATTTTTTATCTGCAGACAAGGTCTTGCTAAGGTGCCTAGGTTGACCTTGAACTTACTGATCCTCCAGCTTCAGCCTCCCAAGTAGTTAGACATTTTTGACAACCTCTACTCCCTTTAACAAATTTAATATTTTTTTACCTTTTTGAATGTGTGACAAAATTATAATAACTATTTTAATATCTTCATCTACTGATTCCCAATTTCTTCATTTCATCATTGTTTCCACTGATTGACTCTCCTTCTTTTATGTCATATTTTCTTGCTTCTTGTTTGGCTTCAAGTTGGTAAACATTTAGATCTTTACATTTTGCGCCCTAGATAATTTGAATCACTGTAGACACTCAGTTTTGGCCATGGTTGAATTTCAAGGAGTCAATTTGATTATTCTAAGTCTTGCTTTTAAACTAGTTAAAAGTGACATTCAGGAAGTAAAAATTAATTGCAGGAGTAGTTTTGCTTCACAGTTGAGGTAATATCCTTCAAAATACTCTATTCAATGCTTTGAAATTAAGGAGATATTTCACTCTAGCTGGTGGTAAAATTGGTAGTGTGCAGACCCTGAGAACTGTCTCTCTTCTCTTTGTGGATGGGTCTTTCACCACTCTCGAAAAGAAAAAACGAAATTGTAATTTTAAAATTGTAATTTTAAGAAAACTGCAGCATCAAGACACCATCAAAGTTATAAAAGTTTGCAATGCCTTTTTCACTCCATGCTTATTTTTCCCTTCTGCACCTCTACTCTTAAATCCCTAAGACAAAATAAGCATAAATTTGGCCTGTGTTTTTCTTTTGATACCATAAATCCATAAACCCCAAAATCACTACTCTCAAAGAAAGATAATTGTTAATTGGATACCATATCTTTCAAATTCAAACACAAACAAATGGTATATATTTTAACCTAGTGGTTAAATACAATTTTTGCTTTAGTTCACTCTTGAGCATCTGGCACCCTAAGGAAACAGACACTAGGTAAATGATGAAGAATTTAATAACTAAACATCCCAGATCATTTATATTGATAAAATCCTCAAACCAAATAAATACCCCACACCTCGGACCATGATGTGCCTCACCTTCAAATGTCTCTATTCTTTTCTCTGTGAATGTGTAGTTTTGATTCTGCCTAATCTATTTCTATCACTGTTATGCGTTCCTGGAATGTTTTCTGTAATGAGAAGCAAGAAACTATTCCAGGGTGATTTGAAATTCCCATTTCCTCTTTAGGCAAAAGGTTTGGGACCCTGTCTGATGGCACTAGGACTGTGAGCTTTGCTGGATTCCCAGCTTTGTCTCCTTGACTCAGCAGAACCCAATATTCTATCTCTATTTCACCTCCTTGTCTTATAATTTGAAAACGCTAGTAACTTGGGGACATCACCAGTTATCACTGTTTTCTGGATCTTGAGGTTACACATTACAAAATCACTACTTCATGTCTTTTTTTTTTTTTCTGAGATGGGAGATTACTCCATCACTCAATCTAGACCAGAAATACAAGGGATGATGCTTGATTATTGATTTTTTTATAATAGACTTTCATGGTCTATTTTGTAATTTACATTATCATTCCTTATCTCATATCTTCAAAATAATTTTATTTTTCTTTCTCTACTGTAAATGTCTTTTATTTTTGTATTGTAATTACAAATAAGAATTTGGTCTTCAGGGAGCAAAAAATTCTGTGATGTGTTATATGAAATGTCATGTTTTCATGAGCTTGTAACAATATTCTCAGTGATATTTTCAAACAGTACCCAGGAGGAGCCATTTCAATGAATATCAAACTGTCTTTGATTAGATTAACAGGAAATATTTAATATGAGACAGAAGAAGCAGTGGAGACATAAAAGTTAGCATCCAATAGTAGCTCTCAGGATGTTTTAGTTAGGTCTTTGAGATTATAAAGAACACTATTTCTTCAATTAAGTACAGTAAAATAGGAATAGTGGGTATAGTAATCAAAATGGAAAACAAGATCAAATCATCCAAGAAAAGATAATGATATGCCACTGGGCCTCACTGAAACTCAAACTAAATCCAGAAATTGGAACATGATTTCATTGCCCTTCAGTTTATGCCTTATTACTGTAATGATCGTTATTCCATTGTCATTTTGGGGATCCTTTAAGTATGTTCTGGCTTATTTCACCATTCACCAGCCTTTTGCATCTACATTCTACATTTGTTTCTCTACTCTTGTTTCTGCCTACTCAAGGTAGTCATTTTTCCATGATTTAATCTTCTTATGAAATCTATTCTTAAGTTCCACCCTTACTCTGTGATTACTCATGATCAACTGCTCCTTTTACTTTATAATTCACCATTCAAGTATACAGGATTGCAAATTTCACTGACCTGACATCATTTGGTATGAGACTATACTAAAATCAATAATTCAGCTTATGAATTACTTTCCCAATGATCAACTATGCAAAAATTTGAAGTTTTTAGATATAATTATGTAGACAACCTCTTTAGCAAATACATAGATGGTGCAATATTCTTTAAAAAGAATATTTATGAATGGAGCAAGCAGTAAAGTTCATAAATCTAGTACAAATGTGCAAAAGCAGTTAAAGGACAGCAGTACAAATAATGAAAAGAATTTACAGGGAGGTAGATTGTGAATCAATAAAAAGGGACTGTCAGAAAAACAGTACTATTAGGGATGTTTTACATAAGATCCAACATGGCATAAGATGAGATCTTTAGATTGAACCTCAATTTATTAAGTATTTTGTATTATTTTAGAATCGTCACAAATCACTAGATTACTACTTAACTTTCAAACAAGTTTAAATGCTGGCATTTCTACACAGATTATAAGACTACAATTTATTGTTTGAGGGCCAAAAACAAAATACTGAAATTCTAATCACTTATCATTCTTTTCTGCCTTATCAAAGTTAGTTATTCAGCGTGACCAGAGGGGGGTTGAATCAATTCCTGATGTTTTACAAAAGGCAAAAATTGTCTCATGATTTTTGTTCTGAAATTTAAATGTGAAGGACTAAATAGTTTTTTTTTTTTTACCCTGACAGCTTTTCTTGTAACTAAAAAAACTTCTCAAAATCCATCTGATAAACAATTGTCACCTAGATGTCTTTTATTCACCCTTGGATCTTGAGAACGCATCCTGCTTTCATCAGTGACTTTTTCGTTTCACAATTTTAATTGTCAGTCAGTCATCCATCTCTGCCAGATGTTTGAAATGGTAGATAAGGGGAAAAGATCTCACAAAATAGACAGGAACATCCTAAGTTCTTAATAGCATGATCTGTGACATTAATCATAAAACTAAATCGTTAGTCTCTGCAACCTGAAACAGACACACAGAAGAAAATTATTAAAGATTTGTATGACAACATCCTGGTTTATTATATATTATTTAAAGGTTTTAAAAGATGTCACTTAGAAGAGTTGTCTAAGAGGGAGAAGTAGCAAAATTGCAATTAAAAAAAAGATTACTGCAAATAAGAATTTTAAAATAGACTAATTGAGCACATCTTCAGGCAAATGTTTGCAAAAAGTCTTTACATTGAAAGAATTATTAAAATAGAAAAAAATGAGTTATGCAGATGTACCTTATTCCTCTAGAAGAATGGATACAATGTTCAGGAATTGACAGGTCATTATATTAAAAGAAATTTTGGTAGTTAATTGTCCAGAAAAAGAAATATAAATTTGAAACACAGCTGTATGGAAAAATTTCTGGCAGTAAACCCTTGACAAAGTGAATATGCTTATGCAGTGTAGTAAAATTCTCAGTATTAAATTCAGTCTGCTACCTCTGATGGAAATGAGACATCATTGGATTTTGGTTCATGTGTCCATTATGTTACATTGGATAGAGGGCTTTGCAATTCTTTCACAAAGATGATTTCTACGGATACAATTTCAGCTGTTGCTTTTGCTTTAAGAATTATCTAGTGGCTAAGTTTGTGGATCCATACTTATAATCCTAGCACTCTGAAAGGGTGAAGCAGGAGGATTGTAAGTTTGTATCTAGTGTAAGCAACACAACAACTTAGTAAGGGCTTGTATTAAAAAAAAAATAAGGAAAAAAAATTAAAGAGGCTGCAACTGAACGAGAAGGCCTAGTGCACAATCACCTATACTTCATATAACCACAAACAAAATCATCTAGTAATGTCGTAAGTTTCCACTGAACAATTTAATTGAGGAAACTTCCTTTCATCATGAATTGTGCTGACTTAAAGAGAGCAATATCTCTGAACAGAATTTTCCTTTCTGTGGGTGGGAGAAATACTTTATACTATATTAGTAGGCTCACCCATAATGCAGATGCAATAATCTTCCTCTTATATCTCAAAAGTTTTTGAGGAACACAACACCAAGGAAAATTTGCATGCATAAATATGAGGTAGAATTTATACATATTCAATGATAACTAGAAATGCTACTGATATATACACTTGAAATATAATACCAGTTAAATATTTTAAATAAGAATTATGCTCTACTTTTTCCAACCTAGAACATTTTCTTTAAATCTTTAACAACTGCTGTTTTGGTTTCTCTCTTACTCTGAAGTTAAAAAATCCTACCACTACCATAATTATTTCAAGCATAATGATAGTTGTTCTCTATTTTCACTTATAGCTTCCATCTTGCCTCAATTTTAATAAGCATAATGCCTAGGACAGTGCAGCTAATGTATAATTTCTAAAAAGTAACAATATGCTTCTCATAAAAAGATAAAATGAACATGTCAAAGATATCATTAGGTTGTTAATTAATGAAGCAATATTAAAACATGTTCAACGAGAATGTAAGGAGCTAGCTACTTATAGAAAATTTAATACAGAGATGTTAAGATAATAATTGCTGAATGAGATACAAAACTAGTTAAAATTCAGAGGTTAATAAACCATGACCTTTGTACTGTCAATTGTACTGGAAGGAGATTATCTGTATCTCTATCAAATATGAATCTGTAAAATTAATCTTTGCCCCCTATAAATTTCAGAGTAACACAATCAATAAAAAGTCAATCAAGCCAGGCGTGGTGGCTCATGCCTATAATCCCAGCACTCAGGAGGCTGAGACAGGCAGATCGTTGTGAGTTCGAGACCAGCCTGGGCTACAAAGTGAGCTCAAGGCCAGCCTGAATGGCATAGTGAGACCCTGTCTGAAAAACAGGGTTGGGGATCTAGCTCAGCGGTCTAAGCGCCTGCCTGGCAAGCGCAAGGTCATGAGTTCAATCCCTGGTGCCGCAAAAAAAAAAAAAGTCAATCGAAAGGCAAATCCTGTACTGCACTAAAAGATCACATCATGATTTTTTTTTTTATACCCCAAATCAAACTCAGGGCCTTGTGCTTGCCAGGGAGGCACACATCATAATTTTTTGTGTCAACTCCAAGTTTTCATAATATTTTAACACTGCCTCGAACATAGCTGACATTTGTTAAACAGATGCAGAATTGCATGACTGGAAACTAAGGGTATCTGAAGTTTTTTATATTATGCTGCTTGGGATATCATTGGTTAAAAGTAATTCTGTTTAAAGGCCATATGATTGTTGTCAAGTAAGCTCCACTAGACAAATAACAAGATCAAGGAGGTCAGGGGACTCAGAACAGATGTGTAACTGCTTTCTGAGCTGAGCAACAAAAATAGTTCTGAGCAAAATACAAATATCACTGCCCTTGTGATATCCTCAAAACTTGAAAGTGATGAATGCATTTTGTAGGCTTTGAGATTAGAGTGCACCATTTGTAAACATCCTAACAAACCTGCTCTTACATATGGAGCCCCTAAAGAGTGGTGCTTCTTTTGAAATCATCTTATGAGAGAGTGTTGATCAAATATTCAAATTTCAGCATAGAGGTCTGAAAAATTGTTTCTATTTATTTTATATCATTTTCACGTATTTTTCCCTCTAATATCTAAGTATCCAAATTTTCAATAAATTAGTGAAAACAAATTTATCATCTTTGTTTGTAAGTCAGTGTTTTAAGAAAAATTAGCATTTAAACAACTAATAAGTTTGAGTAATTCTATGTAGACCACTTGCACCTCCTCTGCTTTCATAAACATATAATATGAATTACTTTCCTATTATAGACAATAATGTGACTCCCTATAGAGGTAAATCCTTGTCAACTTGTATGTGATTTTTCTTAGGCTACATCTGAATGCATAATTTTAAGATTCTCTAAAATGTTTGTAGTATAATTTGTTTGTGTAATTTCTGTGCTAAACAGTTATCTAATTTTAAATCATCTTCAACAGATTGCAAAATCTTTTAAAATTGCTCTCCCATCAACAGTGTGTATGAACACCACATTTAGTGACCCTCTTGGCCATTCAAGGACTGAAAATTGACACTGTGTGTGTGTGTGTTTTGTGTGTGTGTGTGTGTGTGTGTTTTACTGGGGGTTGTACTCAGGGCTTCCCCACTGAACTAATCACAAGTGTTTTATTTTATTTTATTATTTTTAGTTTTAGTTTGAGACAGGCTTTTACTAAGTCCTTAAATTACCCAAGTTGGGATTATAGGTATAAGCCACCAGAGTTTGCTATAAATCTTGTTTTGAATTTTCAAGTATTCGATTGCTAGGATAAAGCATATATTTGAATGCCTACTGATTGTAATGTCATTTGGGATAGTAGAATCTTTTCATTTGTCCCCCTGGAATCATCTCATCTTTTCCTCTCTTTGCCTGGGACGCTGGCTTTTGTGTATGCATGTACAGGAGCCCTCTTCATTCAGGTGAAGCCACAACTAGGTAATGGAATATACTGACAGAGAGAATTCTGGGAGTAATATTAAACTACTTTTCTCCAGCACTCCTTCTGAGGTGTACCTCTGTAAATAGCACAGTCGATGAAGGCACTTCCTAGATACCCTTTACCAAAATGAGGCACTCATATCCCCCTGGCTTTAATTATTCATTGCTAACAGTTGCCCCTGTTTATAGAACTGTCATCAACTAAGCACAAGCCATCTTGCCAAGAAAGTCATGTCCATGTCCCCAGGGGCAGTCAAATATATGCTTTATCTATAATGAAAGAAGGGGGACATTTTATATCGCTGTGTCCCTGTCTTGGTTACTTTTTCTTTGTTGCTGAGACAAACACCTGACACCAAAATGAAGCAAGGAAAGGTTTATTTAGCTCACAGTTTCTGGCGATTTCAGTCCATAATCTGCTGGCTCCAAGGCAGGGTGGCATGCACTGGGGCAGCATTTCAAGGCAGCAGCCAGAGCAAAAGGGGAAAACCCAAGCCTCTTCTCTACCCTCAAATTGTACACAGGCCACCCCCACCCCACCTTCAGGGTGGGTGTAGCACTCACAAAATGTCCTTGCCCTCCTTTGCACAGGATGAGGATATTTACAAAGTAAGAACCCTGGCTTCCTGCTCAGTCTCTCAGTTAAACTTCTAAACTTCTCAAGTTGACATAATGTATTAACCATAAGAATCCACCCCTTGTCAACTTGGCAACCAGACATATTTCTTTAAATCAGCCTCCAGATACCAAGACATGCTAATTCTTACCATTTTGCAACTAGAACATTATAACACAACTTTAACAATCCTTAAGAACCAGTAGTAAGTCAATCAACATT
>RJWT010044095.1:0-11856 GCA_004365215.1 Cuniculus paca
CGGCCACAGCAGACTTCTTAACAAAAGCAATGAAGTCAAGAAGAGCATGGAGTGAAGTATTTCAAGTCCTAAAGGAAAACAACTTCCAACCCAGACTAATGTACCCTGCAAAACTATCCTTCAAAATTGATAGAGAAATAGGATACTTCCATGACAAAGAGCAGCTGAAGAACTTCATGACCACCAAACCAACCCTGCAAAGAATACTGAAAGATACTCTAGATAGACATGAAAATAGCTACGACATCAAAAACATCAACAGTAGAAGAACACCAAGCAGGGCAAACAATTAAGTAGAGGGAAAAGGTAAAGAAACCACCACAGAAAGATAACATGACTAAAACAAGCCAGTGTATATCAGTTATAATCATTAATATAAATGGCCTCAATTCACCAATCAAAAGAAACAGATTGGCAGAATGGATCAAGAAACAATATCCAACTATATGCTGTCTACAAGAAACCCATCTAACCAAAAAGGAAATTCATAGACTGAAAGTCAAAGAATGGAAAACAATACTCCATGCAATAGGAACCCCCCAAAAAAGCAGGGGTAGCTATTCTGTTTGCAGACAATGTGAACTTCAAACCAAGAGTGGTCAAAAGAGATAAAGAAGGTCACTACATACTGGTTAGGGGAAAACTCCAAGAGGAAGAAATAACAATCTTAAATATATATGCACCAAATATGGGAGCACCCAACTATATAGAACAAATATTAATAGAAATGAAAAATCAAATAAGCAACACAATTATAATAGGAGACCTTAACATACTTTTGACACAAAGAGACAGATCAACTAGACAGAAAATCAGCAAAGAAATAACAGAACTGAATCAAACCTGTGAACAAATGGACCTAGTAGACATGTACAGAGTTTTCCACCCAACAACATCAGAGTATACATTCTTCTCAGCTTCACATGGTACATTCTCTATAGCTTCCTGAAGTTGTTTCTTCACTTCAATTGAGAGCACTTCAGACATTTCAGGTGTCTATACTAGACCATAGAACATGCTTAAGTAAATGCAAAGGAATTGAAATTGTCCTGTGCATACTATCTGATCACAGTGCCATCAAACTGGAAATTAATGACAAAAGAAACTGCAAAAACCTGTAAACACATGAAAATTAAGTAATACAGTCCTGAACAATCAGTGGGTCACAGAGGAAATTAAAGAAGAAATTAAACAATATCTACAAGTAAATGAAAATACAAATACAACTTACTGGAATCTGTGGGCTGCAAAGCAGTCCTCAGAGGGCAATTTATTGAGGTGAATTCCCACATCCAGAAAATGGAATGAACACAAAAATACAATCTGATGTTACACCTCAAACATCTAGAAAAAGAAGAACAAGTACAACACAGAGCCAAAAGAAGGGAGGAAAGTATAAAGGTCAGAGCAGAAATTAATGCAAATAAGACTAAGAAAACAATATGAAGAATCAACGAATCAAAAAGCTGGTTCTTTGAAAGAATAAACAAAATTGATAAGCCCCTAGCCAACGTTATTTAAAAAGGAAACCAAAAACTCAAATCCATGCAATAAGAAATGAAAAGGGTAAAATCACTACATACCCTGTGGAAATACAGAAGATCATCAATATCTACTTTGAAAATCTTTATTCTCATACATTTGATAACACAGAAGAAGTGGACAGATTTCTAGAAACAAATCAATTACCAAAACTGGATCAAGAAGATGTAAAATTACTGAATAACCCAATTTCAATTAATGAAATTGAAAATGTAATTAGAACCTTACCAACCAAGAAAAGTCCAGGTCCTGATGGATTCACAGCTGAATTCTACAAGAAATTCAAGGAAGACTTAATGCCAACACTCCTCAAAATAATGGAATTGAAAGGGAAACAAGTCTCCCTAAATCATTCCTGGAAGCAAATATTACCCTAATACCAAAGCCAGAGAAAGACCCAACCAAAAAAGAGAATTACAGGCCAATCTCCCTAATGAACATCAATGCAAAAATCCTCAATAAAATACTGGCAAACAGAATCCAGCAAGTCATCAAGAAGATTATACACGATGGCCAAGTGGGATTCATCCCAGGAATGCAAGGATGGTTCAACATACGCAAATCAATAAATGTAATACACCATATCAATAGAGCCAAAGATAATCACAAGGTCATTTCAATAGATGCAGAAAAAGCTTTTGATAAAGTCCAACACTTATTCATGATAAGAACCCTATGGAAAATTGGAATAGATGGTCTTTACCTCAATCTGATAAAAGCCATCTATGACAAACCAACAGCCAGTATCACATTAAATGGTCAAAAACTGACAGCTTTCACTCTAAAATCAGGAACAAGACAAGGATGTCCATTATCACCACTCCTATTCAATATAGTGCTGGAAACATTAGCCAGAGCAATTAAACAAGAGACAGAAATAAAAGGAACAAGGATAGGAAAGGAAGAAGTTAAATTATCACTATTTGCAGATGACATGATACTCTACTTAGAAGACCCTCAAAACTCCATTGAAAGACTTCTGGATATCATAACCAAATTCAGTGATGTAACTGGATACAAAGTCAATACTCAGAAATCGATAGCATTCCTGTACACAAACAACAAACTCATTGAGAGAGAAATAAGAGAAACCATACCCTTCACAATAGCATCCAAAAAAATGAAATACTTAGGAATCAACCTAACAAATGAAGCAAAAGATCTATTCAATGAAAATTACAGTACTCTGAAAAAAGAAATCAGAGAGGATCTCAGAAAATGGAAAGACATTCTATGTTCATGGATAGGAAGAACAAACATTGTGAAAATGACCATTCTCCCAAAATTATTATACAGATTTAATGCAAGTCCCATCAAAATACCATTAGCATACCTCACAGATCTAGAGAAATCATTCTTAAAATTCATCTGGAACCAGAAGAGACCTAGAATAGCAAAGGCAATTCTGGGTAGCAAGGGCAGGGCAGGAGGCATCACAATCCCAGACTTGAAATTATACTACAAAGCTACTGTAATCAAATCAGCATGGTACTGGAATCAAAACAGACCTGAGGATCAATGGAATAAATTAAAGATACAACCCCAACTACAGACACACTCAGCCACCTTATCTTTGACAAAGGGGCCAAACATGTTCACTGAATGAAAGATAGCCTCTTTGATAAGTAGTGTTGGAAAAACTGGCTTTCTATATGCCAAAAATGAAAACTAGACCCAAACCTATCACCATGCACTAAAGTCAAAATGGATCAAAGATCTAAATATGAAAACAGAAACACTAAATCTGCAGGAAAACAAAGTAGGTACAAATCTTGAAGACATAGGGCTAGGTGGAGAATTCATGAACAAAAGTCAAACTGCATGGGAAACACTTCCCAGAATCAACAACTGGGATCTTGTTTTATTAAAAAGTTTTTGCATGTCAAAAAAAATCTCCAACAGAGTGAAAAGAAAACCCACAAGTTGGGAAAAAAATCTTAGTCAACTGTCCTTCAGACAAAGGTCTTCTATCTAGAACATAGAAAGAATTTTTAAAAAATCAGGCCCTCAAAATTCAAACACCCAATCCAAAAATGGGCATCTGAGATGAAAACACACTTCTCAGCTGAAGAAATACGAATGGCAAATAAATACATGAAAAAATGTTCAGCATCATTGGTCATTAGAGAAATGCAAATTAAAACAACTCTGAGATTCCATCTCACTCCAGAAAGAATGGCCGGGATCAAGAAAACCACCAACAATTAATGCTGGAGAGGCTGTGGGGGAAAAGGAACCCTTCTCCACTGGTGGTGGGAGTGTAGACTGGTGCAGCCACTGTGGAAATCAGTCTGGAGGTTCCTCAAAAAGCTAAGATTGGAAGTCCCATTTGACCCAGCTATTCCGCTTCTGGGCATATTCCCAGAAGTGAAATCATCATACCACAATGATATATGTGCACCCATGTTTATAGCAACACAATTTGTAATAGCCAAATCTTGAAAACAACCCCAATGCCCATCAATTGAGGAATGGATAAAAAAAGATGTGGTACTTTTATACAATGCAGTACTATTCAGCTATAAAGAAGGATCACATTGAGGCTTTTATAGGTAAATGAGACCATACTCATAAGTGAAATAAATCAAACTCACATGTGTAAACACTGCATTGTCTCCCTAGTGTAAGAAACTGGAAGACTCAATAAGATACAAAATCCCCAATAAATATGGGAAAGGTTCTGAAGTCCAATAATGCTTTTATTCTTTGATTTGATTGGTTTAAGTCTGTTTTCTACTATTTGATTGCAATAGGTGAGAAGATATGAACAGCTTTTTTGAAGAAAACAAAGGACATTAAGGTAGTCATTGTTGATTTCTTATTGTCTGATTTGAAGGCCTATAATGCTTTCACTCTTTTGTTTTATCTGGTTTTATATTATTTTGTTTAGTTTGAGTTTATTGTGTGTGAATGTATGAACAACCATTTCAAAGAAAACAAGAGACACTAGGTTAAGCCATTGTTAATCTCCTATCGTTATGTTTTGAAGACCTGTGTTGCTTGCAGTGTTCCGTTCTGGTATGCTTTGTTGTGGTTAACTCCTGTTCTGTTCTGTTCTGTTCTGTTCTGTTCTGTTCTGTTCTGTTCTGTTCTGTTCTGTTCTGTTCTGTTTTTATTCTCTTTAAAAGAAAAAGAAAAAGAAAATACGATGTTGGCTATTGGTTTGTCATAGATGGCTTATATCATATTGAGATAAGGACCTTCTATAGTTATTTTCTTCATGGTTTTTATTATGCATGGATATTGGAGTTTGTCAAATGCTTTTTCTGCATCTATTGAGATGATCATGTAATACCTGTCTTTGGTTCTGTTTATGTGGTGTATTACATTTATTGATTTGTTTATATGGAACCATCCCTGCATCCTTGAAATTAATCCTACTTGATCATAATGTGCAATCTTTTTGATGATTTTCTGCATTTGTTTGACGGTGTCTTGTTGAGGATTTTTTCATCTATATTCATTAAAGAGATCAGTCCATAGTTCTTTTTTATGGTTGAGTCCTTTTCTGGTTTTAGAATCAGGGTAATACTTGCTTCCAGAATTAACTTCAGAAGTACTGCTTTTCTTTTAATTTCATTAAAGAATTTGAGGGGTGTTGGTTTTAGATCCTCTCTAAACTTCTTACGGAATTCAGCAGTAAATCTGTTAGGACCTAGGTTTTTCTTAGTTGGTAGTTTTTTTTTTTAATTACTTCTCTAATTTCATTGGCTGATGTTGGATTATTCAGGATATTTATTTCTTCTTGGTTCAATTTTAGCAGGAATCTACCCATTTCTTTTGAATTTTCCATTTTATTAGAGTACAGTTTCTCAAAGCAGTTACCAATGATTTTCTGGATTCAGCAGAATCCATTGCAATTTTGCCTTTTTCGTTTCTAATTACATGGATTTAGGTCTTTTCTTTCTTTATTTTGATAAAATTAGCTAAAGGTTTATCTATTTTGCTTATTCGTTCAAAGAACCAACTCTTTGATTTTATGATTCTTTGTATTTTTTTAAATTTCATTTAATTCTTTATAATCTTTATAATCTTTATAATTTCCTTCCTCAGGGCTGGGGATATAGCTCAATGGCATAAGCGTCTTCCTGGCAAACGTCCTGAGTTTGAGTCCCAATACCAAAGAAAAATTTTTTTTTCTTTCCTAATCCTAGCTTTGGATTTGGAATGTTATTTTTTTTCTAGGATTTTAAGGTGCATCGTTAGGTTATTTATTTGAGCTTGCTCTGTTTTTCCGATGTGAATATTCACTGCTATAAACTTCCTTCTTTTTCTAAATTTTAAAACAAAAAAACCCACGATGATACAGAATTTCAAAACAAAATAATAAGAGATTAACAATGGTTAATATATTGCATATATTGTTATCTTCAAAGTAGTTGTTCAGATCATAAGATATAGGCATGATAAAAATGATCAATGAAACAAAGACAAACCGTTATTTTTGATGAATTAGCAGAGATTAGTAGTATAGTTATCTAATATATATATATATATATATATAATATATATATCCTTTTTCCCCTTTTTTCTTTTCTCCTTTCCCCTATGCCAATTGTTCTTTCCTTTTGAGCAGTTTCTTTCCCTTTCCCTTTCATAATATCTATTGTACATTTTGGTAAACTTCTCTCTTAAGACTGCTTTCGTTGGGCTGGGAATTTAGCTCAGTGGCTCAAGCACTTACTGGCAAGTGTGAGGTTATGAGTTTGATCCCCAGTACCAAAAAAAACCCCCAAAAAACCCCCTGCTTTTATTGTGTCCCATAGCTCCCAGTATATTGTACTGGTATTACCATTTGATTGTAGGAACTGTCTAATTTCTTTATTAATTTGACCCATGGATTATTCAAAAGGGTATTGTTTAATTTTCATATGTGTGCATAATTTCTGTAGTTTCTTTTGCCATTGATTTCTAGTTTCATTTCACTATTATCTGATAATATGCATGGAATAATCTTAATTCTTTTTTTTTTTTGTTTGTTTCTTGCAGCACCAGGGATCGAGCTCATGACCTCACACTTGCCAGGCAGGTGCTTAGGCCACTGAGCTAAATCCCTGGCCCATGTCTTTTTGGGACAGGGTCTCCCTATGCTGTTCAGACTGACCTTGAGCTCACTTTGTAACCCAGGCTGGTCTTGAACTCGAAATGATCCTCCTGCCTTAGCCTCCCGAGTGCTGGGATTACAGGCGTGCGCCACCAAATTCTTTTGCATTTACTTAAGCATGCTTTATGGGGTAGTGTGAGATCTATTTTGGAGAAAGTCCCTTGTGGTGCTAAGAAGAATGTATTCTTTTGTTGTTGATGAATACTCTATGGAGATCTATTAAGTCCATTTGGTTGAAGATTTGGTTTGATTCTTATATTTCTTTTGTTGATTTTTTTTGTTTAGTTGCTCTCTGTTTGTGACAGTGGGGTTTTGAGATCCTCCATTACAATCGTATTGATGTTTATCTGATTTTTCACATCCATTAGTGTTTGTTTTATGAAGTCAAATGTGCCAGTATTTGGTGCATATGTGTCTGTAATTGTTATCTCTTCCTGTTGAATTGTTCCCTTAACCAGTATGTACTGATCTACTTTGTCTTTTCTGATCAGTTTTGACTTGACATTCATTTTATCTGAAATTAGGATTTTTTTTTTGGTACTGGGGATCGAACTCACGACCTCGTGCTTGCCAGGCAGGTGCTTATGCCACTGAGCTAAATCCCTGGCCCACTACTGCTTTTATCCAGGTTTCTTTTGCATGGAATATTGTTTTCCATACTTTGATTTTTTTTTCTTTTTTGTACTGAGAATTGAACTCAGGACCTTGCACTTACTAGGCAGGTGCTGTGCCACTGAGCTATATACCTGACCCATCCTTTGATTTTTAATCTGTGAATTTTCTTCTTGAATTAAATGTTTCTTTTATATAGCATATTGTTGAGTTTTATTTTTTGATCCACTCTGCCAATCTGTGTCTTTTGATCGAGCAATCTAGACCATTCCTATTGTGTGTTATAACTAAAAAGTATTGACTTATTCCTGTCATTGCATTATTTTCCTGTTGCTAATTTCTCTTTTCTATTTTTTTCTCATTTGAGACAGGGTCCAGATTGGCCTTGAACTCTTGGTGATTGTCCTTGCCCTAACTCCCTAGGCTGGTCTTGAACTCACAACGATCCTCATGTCTCAGCCTCCCGTCTCAGCCTCCTGAGTGCTGGGATTATAGGCGTGAGCCACCATGCCCGGCTCTTTCCCAAGCTCTTGATGAGCATCCTGAGTTCTGGGATTACAGGCATGCACCACCATGCCAGGCTGTTTTTTTCCTTTTGTTTAGCTGCTCATTCTGCCAGACGTATTCATTCTTTTTGATTTATTGGCAGGGCTCATTTCACTGCCTCTTTTTGGGGTATTCTTGAGAATTTTTTTAATGCTGACTTGGTGGTCATGAATTTCTTGAGATGCTCCTTATTATGGGAATACCTTATTTCTCCATCAATTTTGAAGGAAAGTTTTGCAGGATACATAAGTCAGGGCTGGAATTATCTTTTAGGGTTTCAAACACTGCACTTCAAGCGCTCCTAGCCTTTGACATTTGTGCTGAGAAGTCTGCTGTAATTCTAATGGGTTTACCTTTATATGTAATTCATTGCCTTTCTCTAGTAGATTTTTTTTTTTGTACCAGGAATTGAACTCACAACCTTGCATTTCCCAGGAGGGCACTGTGTTGCTGAGCTATATTCCTGGCCCTAACAGATTTTAAGATTTTGTTACTGTGATGGATTTCTGGTACCTTGAGGATAATGTGGCATGGAGAGGTTCTCTTTGGATGTGATTACGTGGGGTCCTATATACCTCACATATCTGTTTGTTTCTTCCCCTATTTTGGGAAGTTTTCTGCCATTATTTCTGTGAACAGATTTGTTTTTGTTTGTTTTGTCTCGTTCTGTTTCTTTTTTGAGCCAGGGTCTTGCTATGTAGTTCAGGCTGGCCTGGACTCACCTTGTAGTCCAGGCTAATCTTGAGCTCACAGCAATCTTACCTCAGCCTCCCAAGTGCTGGGATTACAGGCATGCACCACCATGCCTGGTTTGTGAGCAGGTTTTTAATGCCATTTGTGTTATCTTCTGATTTCTTTTTTTTTTTTGTCTTCTAATTTTTCACTTTTTTTCAATTACTTTTATTAGTGTCTTCTGAAAGCTCCTGATCATTTTGGCAATTTCTTGCATTATCTGTTTAGTTATATCTTCTGTGACCCTGCTGAATATCTCTTTGATCTGTTTTCTAACCTCCTTTGTTATCTTTTCAAGTAATTTGGGTGTGTGGCTTATGCTGTGATCCCCCTCAAAACCCCCTGGATTGGCTTCAAGGGAGTTGGGTTTTGGGAGAAATTTTGTCACCTTCTCTTCTGTGTTTCTATTGTTTTTTAAATTTGTTTTATGCTAAGGCTTGTGGACGCTTACAGTGTAAAGACTGTTGCAAGTATGGAGACCTCTTCAGGTGGTCACTTTCAGTGATATACTTTGGGCATAGCTGACTATAGTCCAGTGGTGGCAAACCTGTGGTATGCATGCTGCATCAGGCTATTTGTTATCATTAATAGCTCTAAAAACTTCACCATCACTGCTATAGTCCTTTGCCTCAACCCCAAGATCCAACCACCTCCGTTAATTTGGGAGGTATCTTAGTTACTTTTCTCATTGTTGAGACAAAATGCCCAACAACCAATGTTAAAGGAGGAAAGGTTTATTGCAGTTCACAGTTTTAGAGGTTTCAGTCCATAATCAGCTGGCTCCAAAGCAGGGTGGCACGGCAGAAGGGAATTGCAGAGAAGAAACAACAGCTCATGGTGTGGAAGGCAGGAGATAGCAAAAGCAGCAAGTGACAGCAGCCTTCTTTCTGTCCCTTATATTCCATTGCAGCTACCACCCTTTAGGCAGGTAGCACTCACACCCAGGGTGCGGCACCCTTGATCCCAGCATCACACCTTAATCCCAGCATCACACACTGGGGATCAAACTCATGATCTCGATCTCACACTTTCCAGGCAGGTGATTACTGAGCTAAATCCCCGGCCCTAACCCCCTATACCTATACCTTTAATAGTATAACCATACAGCTTTATTAATCTTTAATTCTATAAAATTATGGTTGAATTCTTTTCTACCATTAGCAGAAATAAAGCTGTTGCATTTAGTACATATTAGCTGTAAATCAATATTGTGTTAATGTTTACCCAATAATTGTGGATTTCTTCTCTAGGGCCAAGGGTAGTACATAATCTGCTCTTATGGTATGTTAATATCTAGTTTGTCTTGGCTGATACTACTGTAGCTAATTTGCTTGCTATTACCAGGGTTGCATAATTGTTGTTACTAATGTGTGCGTGTAAGCCAATACCCAGATTACCTCTGTGACATTATTAATAGTAGCATGCACTCCCAGAAAACTTGGTATTGGGCCAATTGTACTGCATCCTCCCCTCTTGTTATGGCTTGTACCTAGATCTACCCCCAGATCTCAGGTGGTCATAGGTGGGACTGTTCAGAGGTGGCTGAATCTAGGGTGTGTGATGCAAGTAAAAAAAATTGAAACCTTAAACCATACGATAGGAGGAGGAGGAGAGAGAAGGTGAGACAAAGGATCCTATTCAGGAGTTGAAAGGTGCTTACAGGATTAGGTAAAGGTAACAGAAAAAACTGACAAGAAATAGAAGATAAAATAAAAAGAGGAAGAAAATAATTATATGAGAAGGAAAAATGAAAGGAAGAAAAATTAAAAGGGAGAGGGGGAAAAAGTAAAGAAAAAAAGAAGAAAATGTGATAAACAAAGAAAAAGGGTAAAAGAAGATTCCCCAAACCCCAGAAAACTGATGAAGAAGAAAGAGGAAAGGCAAGAAGAAAAAAACAAAAACAAAACAAAAATGACTCCCACATTCACACACACAGAAAAAAGAAATTTCTCTGTGATTTTAAAAGTGTGGTATTCTCCTGGGATCTACAATTTTAGGTTCAATTCCAGACATGTCTCTGCTCATGCTAGTAGATAAAGAAGGCAGACAGACTCCAGGTCTGTGTGGGATGCAGGTACCAGCAGGCAGTAGGAGTAGGGTGAAGGTGCCAGTGCTGCAACTTTCAAATCCAGAGCAACTCATGCTGGACCTGGCTTCTGGCCAGGGGGGAAGAGCCTGTGTTCTGTAGCTCAAACCCCCCAGGGGGTCTCTTTCCATCCCACTTCCTGATCTCGGCTGTCTCCCATGGCTGTCTCTTACCCAGTCACTGTGGGAATATGTCACTGGGAGCCCTGAAGTGAAGCTGCTGTGCAGCTGTTCTGAGTCCCAGATTCAAACAATCAGTTCTCCCCAGGAATGGCATCTGACTAAGCACTCACTCCAGGAATATGGTGGATGCTTGGACTAGAGTCACTCACCAGCTGTTGCCTGTTAAAGGAGTCACATGGGAGCAGAACCCCACACTATCCCTGCAGAACACAGCACCTGTTGGACATTCTTCCTCTGCATTTCTTCCTGAAGCCCTCTGGAGTCCCCTGCTTTCACTTTGTCTCTGTAAGTTTAGTTTCCCTTTCCTGTGTGCCACAAGCTAGGAAAAGGGAAAATGTGTAGAGTGTCCCTTCTGTGCTTTGTGTAATATATATAATTTTTTTTTTGAGCCAGTGTCTTACTGTGTACCCTAGGATGGCCTTTAACTTATGGTAATTCTCCTGCCTCAGCCTCCTAAGTGCTGGAATTATAGGTATGTGCTACCACACTGGGCTATTTATTTTACAATTCTGAAGATTCAACCTAGGGCTACATCCTTAGTCCTTTAGTATTATTTATTTACGAAGGCATGAATGGGTTTATTAGGCAGAGTTAGACAGGAAGGGAGAATAGGAAAAGACTCCAGAGGGAACATCTCTGATGTGGGGATTCACACAGGTCTAATCACAAAACCATGAGGTAAGCTGTTAAGGATTAGCTGAGGTGGGCCAGGGTCTAGGGACTTATTATCTTAGTCCTGGTTTTATAGCTCCAGAGGAATCCTTATCAATTAAGGGGCAATTAGATTCTCATGAGATGATTCTTTTTTTGTTTTTGTTTTTGCGGCACTGGGGATAGAACTTGTTAACAGTTTGTATATAGATGGCCCCCCAAAGCCTCATGAGGTCCCGGAAGTGGCTGAATCTAGTATTTGTGGTTGACTCCTTGTCTAGTGCTGGGATTGGCGGTGTGAGTTCTGCACCCGCCCAGGGGTGGAGCCGACATACAATGTAAGGTCCGAATGTTTTGCTTTTGGCGCGGTTTGCTCTTTCCGCTTGCAGCCGCCATGAATG
>RJWT010044096.1:0-11853 GCA_004365215.1 Cuniculus paca
TTTTATAGCAAATAGGTGCTGGTATTTGATTTAAGGGGTAAATCAGGGATACTGGAAGGTTGGAAACAATTTTGAGAAATAATTTACTACATAATTCACATTTGGTGTTTGATGTGTGTGATGAGAGGAGAAGATGAACATATCATCAGTGATCCTTGACTTCATTTCTGGTGACTGGGTCTGCAGCAATATCAGAAAACTGCACAGAAAACAAGTGAGGAAAATAGGGTTTGCAGGAGAAAGAGCATGACTTTGGTTCTGGATGTGTTCAGTTTCAAAGGTCTGTAAGATGTTTAGAAGATACGGTTGCATGCTGAAAGTGGAGTCAGATTAGAGAGCGTGCACGGAAAGTCAATGGAGTAAATCCTTTTTCAAATTAAAGATCATAGTTATAAAATACTGTAAACCTTCTATGTTTGTTCCTGTTATGTAGACTACAATCTGAAGTTTTCCATGCCAATGAAGAAACCAGGTATAACCTAACTGCAACAAATTACATTTCTTTTGTACTACTTCCTGGCTTCTCACAACTTTGGTCTTTTCATGTATTGATTTGCATTTCAATAACTGGATCTCTACATGGATCCCCCTGAGGGAAGGAAGTGTAGCCTATTCATTTTGGCATCCTATACATAGTAGGTATTTATTAATTGTTTCTAATTAAGTTGAATGGGTTGAGAGAGAGGCCAGCTATATTTTATTTAGTTGAATGTTTCAGTGCAGATGCTTCTACAGCTGAAAGAGACTTAGAAAAGAGGACCGGCAGAAGCAGTTGTGAGATAATCAGTTAAGAAAAACCATGCTGTGGATATGCCCATGTCCTTATTTTAATGAAGACTATGATACCAAAGGGGCTGTCTTGTTTGGCTGAGGTTCACAGCAAACCAGAGCTGCTCATGATGATATGTGGGTGCCTCTTTCTGCTCTGGCTGAGCAATGTGTAGAGGAGACAGGCAGGGGGAAAAAAACAAGAGTATTCTGTCATCTCTACTCTAGCAGCTGCAGAATGGGGATTTAATTATTGCAGTGTCTCAAATGTTAGGGCACCTCTGTATTTAAAGTAAGTACAAAAGTAATTATTTAGGAGCTAAAGTACACATTTTCAGATTAGCCACTCTTTGTTCTCTCCAACACAGAGAGATCTGATATTCTTCAGAATATCCTTTTGAAGACCCACCCTGTTCATTGTTTACTGTAAATTGAGACACAGTCTCTGTCCACTGCTATGCACCAGAGCTGCCCAGCTTTACAGAAGTTAGAGGCTCTTGGCCTAGGCTCCTAAAGAGATAGTGCCCAGTGTCTATGACAGTATCATGACTACAAGGTCCAAAATATAGTCTGTGAGGGATTCCGGGAGTGTATTTCTCACTACTGTGGTGTGTGTGTGTGTGTGTGTGTGTGTGTGTGTGTGTGTGACAAACAGAGAAGAAGTCACAGTCTCTCCCCTGCCTTTCTGTGCAATCCTATTATAAGAATCCCTTTTTCAAAGACTTAGCAACAGTGGTCATCCCCACAAGGATGAGAGTGTAAAGCAAAGAGCCTGATACCAGCACACCACAGAATTAGCTAAATCTCAAACTGTCTCCTCCCTCCAGGCTTCTCATTGAATGAAATAATGATGATGACTGCAAGATCATTATTGTGCAAGCCAGTGCTTGTCAAGTGTTACCTAAAAGCATTATAACTGCCACAGCATTTTGAAATTGAGTGATTCAGGTTTATTGGGGTTATGAATGGCCAGATGAGGGGAGGTAAAAATCTGCCATTCAATTTGCCTTTTCTATTGTGCAGAAGAGTCACATGATAGTATGGACGATCTCCCTACTTTGTATTCTGCTTATTCAATATTATTATGTCCTTTAATTATGTACTGGATCACACTGAGACTAGCCTTACAGCTATTTGAACAGTTCTTCTTCTTCTTCTTCTTTTTTCTTTTTTTTTCAAAATCAATCAGAACTATTCCTAGGCATTCCAGATCCCGCAGCCATCTGGTCATACAACTTTTCCCACATCTTGTCCCTGCTGTGTCACTACACAATGGCCACAGGCAAAGGAAACAATGCCAGCCAAATACTCTCATCCAACTTGTTGTTTTCCTGCCAACAGAGGAGTGCAGCTTAGAACTGGCAGCTCCCTGCAATAATACGTTGGTGGTATTTCCCTATAAAAATGCCTGTCATCAATGAAATGAAATATATTTTAGCTTTTAAAACAAACTGAAAGGAGAAGTTGGTCTTGATGAAAGATTAAAACAATGAGTTGGAGAAGGCTTACCATTTATCATGTATAGATGTCACACATTATCATAAATTGATCCACCAATAATAAACACACAAAGTTCTGAGACCTAAAATATGTAGATAATTTTTTTCAACAATTAGAGAATATACAGTTCTCTATAGAAAACATAGAACCTTTATAGAAATTGGTTACATATTAAACCATAGTTTAATGACAATCTTTTCTATGACAGTGACAAGAATATAATAAAAAATGTGTAACCAAGGAAAGAAAACAATAGCCTGCAAAAACTCACTGGCAAGGTTTTAAATAATAGGAGAATCTGCTGCAGACTGAAAGTGTTTTCAGATAAATACAAGAGAAAATTGGGAGGAAATGAAAAAAGGTCGCATTTCCTTTTGAGATGCTAGAAGGAACATTTAACAAATAAATTGGTAAACATGTCGGTAAATATAAAGAGATATTCAATTGTAAAATATGAAAATAAATTTGTAGTGTTAAAAACATAAAATGAATGTGTATTGTACACTATAGTATAAATCTAGGAAGTGTTTTATAGACTTTAAAATATGTAGGTGGTGAGTAAAATACTAATTTTACTGTTTGACAAAATAAACATACATGTTTTAATTTCTAGTATATGATTTCTAATTTCTTTACTAAAGAAAAGACAGTTGTCATTGTTTTCAAATGGTGAAATAGAGATTAAAAACTTAATAAACATTTGTCTCACAAAGATAGTAAGTCACATCCATTCACATGGCTTTCATAAATAGGAAAATCTAAGTAATACTTTCCTTAGTAAGGTATATGTAAAAACCAGAAAATGAAGCCTGAGAAAATTATTACAAATTTATAATAATTTTTATGCCTGGGGACAAGATGAAATAGGTGAGGGGCAAGTAAAACAACTCTAACACTCTAACACTCTGGTTTCAAGCATTGTACCTGTGATATATATCAAAACGAAACATTGCTAAATGATTATTGACATGAGAAATATAATCATTTGATATTTTAAAAAGCTGCACTTTCAATATTTTTAATGACTAGAACATAAAAGCAGTGAAACATTTCTTTAAAGCTATGTCTTCTACTAAAGAATGACCAATGATGAATGAATATTGCCTTGAATGTAAAATAAAATGAAGTAAGACAACATTTATTATAGTTCTTCACATAATATAGGAAGAAAGTGAGTCCCTTCTATTATCGGTAAAAGGGAAAATACGAGATAGCATTTCATTCTGACATTTTCTGTGTAAATATGTATATAGATACTTATATGTGAGCAAATGTATAATTACATAAAAGGTGTATATACATGTATATGCATAAATAAAAAGCTTTTAAATATGTAAAGTACATGGAGATAACTAGTAAATGTTTTAAATATATCATGACACTTAATTTCCAATTAATATCGCTCAAAAGGTTTTAATCTGCCTTCTTGTCTACTACACATAGACTAGCTCACATAAGCAAGTAAAAGAAGTTAATGATGTATGTTTTCAATCTAAGCATTTGACAGGAGAAAATACCTATATAACCAGTTAACCAAAATGGAAAGAAAAAAGATTAGAATTCCATTTGTTGTCTATTTGTTTCCTACAACCACATCTCCTGTTCAGTGGTCTTCTACAAATTGTTTAATAATTTGAACAATGTAGAGATCAAGCCAGTATATATCACCTGGTGACAGCAATAGACATAGTCTCTGTAACAGACAAAGCTTATTTAGAGATTCCTATATTTTTAGTGTTAGAAAAATCACACCCAAGGTGACACCAACTGTCTGAAGCTGCTCATGCTAGAGCTGGTCTGGAGAAGCCTGGTGTTGGAAAATTGAACCTAATACTTGAAGAAGAACTGGCACAATTACCTTAATATAGTATATTTCATAACACCCCACACGTAGTATTAAGGAAAATGCAAATATTAATATAAAATAGGAAAATAAATATTCATAGATAATAGAATTGGAAATGATTCTCAGTTGGTATATGATATGTGTTTTATCAAATAATCTACTCAGTGAAAATTGATACAGATTCATGAATGTGAGGTAGAATAAGGACAAAAAGAGTAATTTTGAAAAGCGTGGCATAAAAAAATCATACCTAAGAAGAAAAGTGCAACCAAAAAATATGCAAATAATTCTTATACTGTGTAACTATCTTTTTTGCAATGAAAAATGATGCTCACAGTCTATTGACAAACAGTTGTCTCAGTGCAAGCTACTATCCAACAAACATTTATTTATCATTGTACAGAAGTCCAGGATGAGGGCACCAGCAGGCCCAGTACCTGGTGAGGGCTGCTTTTCATAAGGGCAATAATCCCATCATAGGACCGCCACCCTCATGACCTCATCTAAACTTAATTATCTCCCCAAAATCATGCCTTTTAATTCCATTCTATTGGGAATTAGGGCCTCAATGGGGGGACTGGGGCACAAACATACAGTCATATTACTTAATAGTTCATGATGCCACCAGCAGTAACAAATATTCAATGTGCCCTTAGCTGATATTACAGTCTTAAATTATAAAAATACTTCTATACTCCTTTCATGGAGAATGTATTATGTCTTTTCCCACAGAATCTGGGAAAGCTTATGATAGTTGTGATGGTAGAGTACCATAAGTGACATCTCATGACTTCCAAGGCTGAGCATAAAAGAATATGGCTTCTTCCTGTACTGGAAACATGGGCTCCTGAAACACCACACTGATAAGGAAAGCCTCTGGCCACCCTGCAATTTCCTGGGAGGAGAGGTCACGTGTGGCTCATTGATCTAGCCCAGGTGCCAAACACTGGTGTAAAGAACAGTCAGATGACTTCATCTGCGTCATGGAAGATATTTTGGGACGGAGAAGAGTCATTTCTATTTCTCTAAATTTCTGACTCACAGAATCTGTTACCACAAAAACAGTGTCATCTTACGTATTAAGTGTTGTGGTTGTTTATCACCAAGAAATAGGTAGAAACAGAACATGTGACTACTGTACATGCATAGTGATGTGATTCATTTTAATTTTTTTTTCCATATCAGGAATTGAACTTATGACCTCATACTTGCTAGGCAGGCACATGTCCTGCTAAGTTAAACTCCTGGGCCCTTCCTGTGTGTCCTTTTTTTTTGTACAGGGGATCTAACTCACAACTTTATGCTTGGCAGGCAGACCCTGTGCCGCTGAGCTATATCCCTGATTCATTTTAGAATTATTTATTTATCTACTTTTGAGACAGAGTCTCACTATGTAGTGCAGCCTGGCCTTGAACTCACTTATGTAGCCCAGACTGGTCTTGAACTCATGATAATCCTCCTGCTTTAGTCTGCCTAGTGTTAGGATTACAGGCATGCACCACCATGCTTGGTAGGACAATTTATTATTAGTGAGCAGAAAAAGTACACTTACAGGGTAATGCAATACAACTTAAGAGTAAATTTGAAAGGTATATATTGCATTCCTACAAATCCCACGGTAAGCAAGAGGAAGGTGAACAGATCAAATAAAGGGACATTTTGAGGAAAACTGCAAAGCATGCCCACAAACCTGGATAGATTAACCCAAATTACATTATTACTGCTCATATTGAAGGAAGATATAAATTTCATTGTTGTCAAAATCATGGACTCTTTGAGCTCAAGGCTCACACTAGGTGAAAATATGCCAAGATCTAAAAGGTTCTTGTTTTCTAAAGGGGAACACTTTCCTAGTTACTTTCCCAATGGATTTTCTTTCTGTAGCCCTAGTCTTTAGACTTTTAGTGTATTTTGGTTTGCTTGTTTGCTTAATCTTTGTTTCTTAGATTGTAGTTTATTTCCTCTTTATAAGTATCAGCATTTTGATATTTCCTCCTTTCCCACAATCTTCAGTCTTTACTCTGTGACTTCGCACACCCTCCACTATTTGGGATAATATGATCTTTGCTCTTTGGGGTTCCATGTTTTCATTGGAAATTCGGCTCATTAAAGAGTACAGATCTTGGGCAATATCCAAGCAAACCACTGAGCCTCTCTCACTTTTTCGACCCTCACTTTACATAGGATTCTGTGACTTCAGCTTTAATCTCCTCTTTGATGACTGTTTTGGGGAGCATCTGAAAATTCACAGGATTCTTCAGTCATTACACAAAATTGACACAACATTCATGTAATAGGGCCTCTCCTAATATGTCAGGGTGGGAACTTTTTACAATGAAGTGATGTCAGCCTGTATGTATGCATGTGTACTTCTGATGTAATTTTGTAACATAAATCATACCCAACTAGAATGTAAAATGTTAGCGTAGGTTCCATATAAGAAAGACAAACACATAAAAATATATATAAAAGTTTACAACTGTGCCATGTTCTGAACTCAGTCTTTGAACAGGAATCTGCTGAGTCAGTGCCAGCATGAATAAAGCTGGCTCCCAGGAAAAAGGCCTTGGTGTCCATCTCTCTGCATGAAAATCCTGCAGCATTTCTGAGGGCTCATCTAGGACTTGGAGGCAGTGTGTTTCTACCTTTTTTGTTGCTGCAGAACTACAAGATGCTGAGAGAGGTGACCTCACCTGGAGGGAGCAGGCTGACTGTAGGGGACGTTGGACCCTCCTGATGTGCTCGGTTGAGAGCTCCAGAAACAGAAGGAAACCAGAGGATCAGGAACCATTTCTGGGAGCACTGCCCACCAAATTTGGTAAGACCTGGATTCAATTTGGCAGTCCCACCTTTAAAGAGGCAGAAGTGGAGAATGATCACGTCCCAGAGTTGCCCAAGGAAGTTTCATTGAAACTGAAACTGCAGCTCCCAGAAACTGACCAGCTGACTGCAGTACTGGAGTTGCTCAAGTAGTTCTGAAAAGGACAAAACTGCAGCCTCAAGGGGCTGGGCACTAGGTGGCAGAATGGAGTCGTGTGTTTTCATGTGAAGGAGACAGACAATGGGAAGATTCTGACTTGACCACAGGGCTATAAAGCAAGTGCAGGGTTCTGATTCAAAGTTCTGTGTTGATCCTCATATGGCTAAGGGTAGTGAAAGGCCCTTGGGAACTCTGAAAATGCTAGGAGGTACCTAAAATATCTCCACAAGGAAAATGGCAGGAGATGAAAAAAATGAGTGAACAACCTTTCCAATTAAAGCCCTTCTTCTCCCTGCTCCTTTTCTTGTGTGAGAAAATTGTCTATTGGGGAATGCAGTGAGTGAAAAGCAGAATAAACAGATTCCTCTAGAGGGTATGTTAAAAAGTTTTTAAAACTGACATTTAGGTGACTATGGGGTTAAGCTGACGCCCAGAAAGCTCCAGACCTTCTGTGAAATTGGCAGTCATTTGGGGTGGGAAGACCCACTGAGGGCTCACTTGATAAGGAAATAATTAGCCAAGTGTTTAGGGTTCTTGCAGGGGACCCTGGCCATGCTGACTAATTTCTTCATTTTAACTGTTGGCATGACATCTCAAAGCACAAAAGACTGAGCCTTGGGCATGACAAACAGAATGGAAAATAAATGTGCTTCCCAGTTAGGACAGGTTAGGGAATCAAGGGGTTCAGTGAATGAAATATGCCTTCATAGTCCCCTTGCACTGATGTGAAGGACTTGAGATGACAAAAAAACATAAAAAAGTTAACATGATAAAGTATTGTTGCTTCATTTGGCCACAAACCCCCATCCTTGCCCCATCTTTCTTCTGGCCAAAGTTTGGCTCAGATGAGGACTGGATCTGTCAATCGTTGACTGAATTTGTTAATGATAAAAGACCGGACTCTCAGGGAGAGATAGATTATCCCGTGTTGACGACAGGGACTGGTTTCCTTTTTCCCCTAAAAACTTGAGGACTTAATAAGAAAACAGGGGATTTACCTCTAATCCCCTCCTCCTCATGGGACATTCTGGAATTCCTACCTCTACTCTATAACCCTCAACACACTGGACTGATGGCTGCACCTCAACCAGGAGGGCCCAACTCCTGGTGCCATGGCTGCAGTCACATGAGGGGAGACGAATTGCCCTTTTCCTGTTCAGGAGAAAAGTAGAAAGGCACAACTCGGTGCACCCCAATAAAAATAGAGTCAATCCTAAAATGTTCATGCTGCAATATGAGAGACAACCCAGAGTCACAATAAGAGCCCGTTATTACAAATCTTGGCTAATTGATAAATTTCCTCTTGGTTTCTAAATTGGTTTTTAAAAATTTAATTAATATGCTTAAAACTGTTATTATGGGTTGTAGATTCTTAAACTACAGTTACAGGGCTAACTCTTTTCTCTGCTTTCTGTGGGTGTTAAAATAGGAGTACTAATTCAAGGTTACTTGAAAGTCTGTTGACAGCCACTCAAATTTAAAAATGTAATCATATGCTACAAAAGAGAAAGAAAAGTATAACAAACATTATAGGACAGTAGTTTTAAATCAAAAGCTGGGATAAATACAAAAAGGGAACAAATTAGACCCTTTTAACTGTATTCTGTTGGTTACCAAGAAGGTAGGAACCAGGAAAGTAGAAGAGCCTGGTGACTCCCACACATGGGAAGGGAGAAAGGAGGCGCACAATCTCTGTTTTCCTTGATATGTGATCTATGGTTAAATCAAAAATTGTTTTTTTTTTCTCCAAAGGTAAATTAGAAAATAAAAAGACAAAACTTCAAGAATCTTTCCCTCCACTTCCTGACTCTTTCTGGTTATAAGTCTATAGTAACAGATTTTCTTTCTCTCTTCCTTACTGGCATTAGTTTATTACAAAAAATATCTACACTAATTAGTCTCCCTAAAAAGTTCTGACTAGTCAATTTATAATGAACCTACAACAGATTATTATAGCTAAAGCTCAACTTGGCCAGTATTTCTAAGAGTGCACTGTGATCTTAACGTAATTGGGTGTCTGTGTCTTTTTGTTTTATTGGTTTAAGGTACCTAAAGCAATTTTATTTTTCTGTTTATTTTTCTGTGGCTCGTTTGGTCTCCCACATTAAAACCAATTATCTAAGGTTTTCAAAATACCTAAGTCTACTCAATAGGTTATAAGATGAGAGCTAAGAGACTTCAAACTCACATGGGACTTACAAACAGAAACCTTAGAATCTGAGAATGTAAAGGCTATATTTGATTTAAACTGTGTATGTTTCTATATGTGACTCTTACATTGTACATTCTACTTAGGTTGCTTTATGGATAAGTAGACACATAATATTAGCTCAAATGCTCATGGTTTACATGGCTTAACAGTACACTAATTTAAATCAGTTGATAAGAATAAAGATATTTTAAAGATTGGTAACTTGTTTTCATCCAGATTGTTAGATTTTCTAGATAACGAAGATAATGTTCAAAATTAATTTCTTAAATGCCAAGCCTATTATTGTCTGTATGCAATAATTTAAGAGTTTTTCCTTGGTTAAAAATAATACATAAAAAAGTTCAAAATGTTAACTGTTATGATGAGTCATCTAAAGCAACTGTTAAGGTAAATAAGTGGGAATCCCTTGAACTTGGAGAACTATTGGACAAATCTCCTCTCGGTGGTTGAAAGAACGGCTGCCTAGACCAAACTTTGTCCAGTTTCTCCACTGATGTGTGGCTTGTCCACCTTTTCCAGGGTTTTATGATTCCATGCTCCAACAGTTATTAAATAAATTATTGTGATATACTTATGCTGGTTATCAGTAAAAGGTTAAGCTCTCTGCATCTAAAATAATAAGGTTTTTGAATTCAAATTCTCTTACTTTAAGTTTACATCTATTCACTTTGATTCAATAAACATTTGGTTATTGTGTAAATGAGACACACTAGTATTGAGTAATAAGCCTATGTATGCAGTCATTAACACTGTTTCCAAAATTCGTAAGAGTTCTAAAGATGTCCTTTAATTCTTGTCAATATAGAATTGACAAGAATTCTGAATTAACCTGTTTTTAAAAATCTAAATTTTGCCTTAAAAGTAAAAACTAAGCAAACATGTGTAAAGATTTCTACATAGCTATGATGATGAATATTGCTAACTTCATAGTATATTAAATAACTTCATGCTTTCCCCAAGTGTATAGGTCTTTTTAAGGTGCAAGATTTGAGAAAGACATCTTAAAATACTAGTGACCCCCAAGCTATAGTTGTTCATGATGAGAGACTTTTTCAGGTTTATGTTTGTTATATAATCATGTTATTATAGTTTGATGTGCCTATACCTTACACAATTGTAACAATGTCTTATAATGATTAGTGATTAAGCAATAATAACATTAATAACCTATACAGTATATCTGTAAAATAAGCAAGCACATTCTATTTAAATATCACTCCAGTAACAAAAAAGATCACAAATTAGGAAAAAGTTTCTTTATCTCATTTGATATCTTGTAATTAGATAAAGATAACTGATTAAAAAGTCATTTTATATTAAAAGTCTAAATGTGTTTCAGAAATAATAAGAATCTAATGGTTCTAATACAATGATGTTATCATGATTGTTGTGATAATGTGTTATGTTGTTCTCTATCTCAGGTTGTGTCCATCAAATTTTATAACTGTTGGCCATTAATATCTGGCAGAGATTCAACTTCTAAGATAACCACAATTGGTAAGAAATAACAGTTCCCTGCTCATACTATATATTTTAAGGTGCTTGATATCCATATAAGCTCATGAAATTAAACCTACTGCTCTCACTGCAATACTAATCTCCTGGGTGTTCAACAACTGAGGTTTAGGGACCGAAGCTAAAAAAGGTAACTGAGCTAAGAGGACAACCAATATTTTGGCCCTGGCCCTCCAAGGTCAACAGGGACTCAGGATAGAAGGACACCTATCTTACAAGATCCTACAAGTTTGATAAATGAACCAACTTTCTGAGAAAGGAGATTGTTAGACCCCAAAGAACTGGACAGGAATCAACCAAGATACAGTGCACTAAGGAAGAGGGTCACTAAAGAGAGAAATGTCTTCTACGCCTCCACAGAAGCTACATGGTCAAGCAAGACTGTGACCCTACTGGCAGCTGACACGGGCAGAAGAGCTGAGGAGCTCTACTCATGTTCCCACAAATAACCCTTGGGAAGTCTTAACTGACCTTGATATTTGGAAAAAAAATAATAATTTTGAATTTTGATTAAGACTGGTCTCACTTAATGTTAAGCACCCAGTAAAAAAGTATAGCCAGGATATAAAAGTATGGTAATGTAGACTAGACATAAACAGGGGGCTCCAATCACTAAGGCCTGCTTACAGTTTCCAGTCACACTGGGAGACAGATCTAAGAGCTAGCTGGTTACAACTGTCCATCCCATTGTACAGGTCATGTTTTGGTCATGTGTGCTTTAAGGTCTATTTATTCTTGCCTAGAGATTGTCCTTACTAAACCACATCTCTCACTTTATCCAGCTAACATGCTCTTTCTGATGGAGGAGCACAACAGAGAATGAACTAAGGCTCACAGTTTGAAGAAAAAGAATATGAAGATATGCGGAGGATTTGTGAGAAACTACGGCCCTGTTTTCTGTCAAAGTGTATCAACAGGAGCGTCTCCACCTCAAACTTTATTTCACTCCAGGCTGTCCTCCTCCACCCTACCTACCAGGGTGGCAGTTGTACCAGTTGCAGGAACACCTGTGGCTTGGACTCTAGGAACACC